>CAUYON010206494.1:0-12622 GCA_963573935.1 Arctocebus calabarensis | reverse complement strand
GGTAGAGTGCCATGGCGTCACACTGCTCACAGCAACCGCCAGCTCCCGGGCTTAAGTGAGTTTCTTGCCTCAGCCTCCCGAGTAGCTGGGACTACAGGCGCCCGCCACAGCGCCCGGCTATTTTTTTTGTTTTGCAGTTCGGCCGAGGCCGGGCTTGAACCTGCCACCTTTGGTATATGGGGCCGGTGCCCTACTCGCTGAGCCACAGGAGCCGCCCATCAAATATATTTTTAACCTCCTCACCAGAGCACATGGCAATTTTAGGCTGTCATATTTAAAGAAATCTTCACAAAAGAAGAGGAGGAGAAAGAAATCAGAATATTTTAGAAAATATTTGGAGATATCCAAAGCCTCAAACCAAAACCAGGAGAGATGAAGGTAGTAAATATTTGGGCTTAAACAGTAAAAATGAAGGCTAATGCCCATAATGTTCCCTAAAGAATATTTTTCTCCTACTACCTGAGGAAAAAAATTAGAATTTTCTTTCTGGTCTTTGCCAAACAGTCTCCTTTGGTACCAAAGATTCCTAAGCTTCGTTTAACTCTCTCTCTTTACCCAAACTCAGATAATAAACTAAATAACATGCAGTTGGCCTTTCATACCTTTGGGTTCCATATCCTGGGACTCATCAAACCATGGATCAAAAATATTTTTAAGGAGTGCTGGCCCCATATACCAAGGGTGGCAGGTATGAACCCGCCCCCGCCAAACTGCAACAACAAAAACAACAAAACAGCCTGGCACTCTACCAAGAGTGATAAAGTGAGACTCTTTCTCTAAAAAAATAATAATATATATATTTTAAGTTGTATCTGTACTAAACATGGATAGACTTTTCCCCCTTGTCATTATTCCCTAAACAATACGAATATTTACGTGGTCTTTTTTTCCGAGACAGAGTCTCAGTTTGTCACCCTTACTAGAGGGTTTTTGCTCACAGCAACTTTAATTCTTGGGCTTAAGTGATCCTCTTGCCTCTGTCTTCAGCATAGCTGGGACTATAGGTGGCTGCCACAACACCCGGCTATTTTTGTTGTTGTTGCAGTCGTCGTGGTTGTTTTAGCTGGCCCAGGCTAGGTTCAAACCTGCCAGCCTCAGTGTATGTGGCCAGCGCCCTACCCACTGAGCTATAGGTATTGGTATTTACATTGCATTAGGTATTATAAGTCATTTAGATATGATTTAAAATAAGTATATGGAGGCCAAGTGCGGTGGGTCACGCCTGTAATCCTAGCACTCTGGGAGGCTGAGGCAGGTGGATTGCCTGAGTTCACAAGCTGGAGACCTGCCTGAGCAAGTCCCAGCTACTCAGGAGGCTGAGGCAAGAGAATCACTTGAGCCCAAGAGGTTGCTGTGAACTATGACACTATGGCACTCTACTGAGGGTGACAGTAAGACTGTCTCAAAAAACCCCATAAAACCTAAGTATGAGGGAGGATGTATATAGGTTATATGCACATACCAAGCCATTTTATATAAGAGACTTGAAAATCCTCAGATTTTAGTATGTGAGTGAGGTCCCAGAACCAGTTCCCTGTGGATACTGAGGGATGACTATATAGCTATTCTAATAGTATAAGAAACATTCTTTCTGGCTTTTTATTTTTGAGACAGAGTCTCACTTGTCGCCCTCAGTAGAGTGTGGTGGCATCACAGCTCACAGCAACCTCCAGCTCTTGGGCTTAGGCCATTCTCTTGCCTCAGCCTCCCAGGTAGCTGGGACTACAGGCGCCAACCATAACGCCCGGTTTTTGTTGTTGTTGTTGTTGTTGAGTTTGGCCGGGGGGGCCCCCCTCGGTATATGGGGCCGGTGCCCTACTCACTGAGCCACAGGCGCCGCCCTAAGAAACATTCTTTCCAAAACATTTTTTTTTAAATAAAAAAATCGGAATTGGGCAAAACCTCCTTCATACCGTAGAATTTGAGTGTTCCTCAAGAAACATTCTATAATCTGTGAAGGGAATGGAAATGATTCATTTTTTGGATCCCATAGCTGGGCAGAGAGCAGACAGCACAGAGCAAGTCCTAGGTCCTGGACTAGGTCCTAGGTCCTCTCCAGGCCTGGGAAAACTGCACTGGGGAGGAGGACAGAAGTGCTGGGGAAGAAGGAGCAGGGGTACTAGGAGTCAAGAATAGCTTTTGCTGTTAATTAGCTGTATCTGACTTTAGGCAAATCGCAAATTCCCCAGGCCCACACATCCCCATTTGTAAAATTAGGTGACCTGACTTATTTTCCTCCTTCCAGCACTAAAATTCTACCGAAAACTTTCCAGTTTCAGAGCAAGCATTAATAGTGCGTCTGAAGGGAACCACCCGCATCTCAGTAATATTCCACTGCTAAGCGCTTCTAGAAAACCAGACCGGCTTTGGCAGCTGTAGAGGAGGAACTGCCTAAACCAGCCCTGCTTCACGGGGGTTGGAGAGACAGAGAAGAACCGGTTCCCTCACTCAGTGCTGGACTCCTGGGCCAGCTCCCCCCGACCATTCAGTCTTGCAGGAGCCAAAGTGTTTGTTATTTTTTATTTTTATTTATTTTTTTTTGAGACAGAGCCCTGGGTAGAGTGCCGTGGCCTCACGCTTCAAACTCTTGGGTTGAAGCGATTCTCTTGCCTGAGCGTCCCAAGTAGGTGGGACTATAGCGTCTGTCCGCCACAACGCCCGGCTATTGTTTTGGTTGCAGTTGTCATTGTTGTTTAACAGGCCAGCGCCGGGTTCGAAACGCCAGCCGGGGTTTTAACGTCACATTATTAATTTCATACGGGTTCCGCCATCTAGTTTTAATGCTAACCTATACTGTCACTAAGCTCTATCTCTTATACTTTACTGCCTAAAAAACCACGCCATTCAGCAGGTTCTAGAATGAAGAGACAGGGGGTAGGGGTGGGGCACCCCCGTGTCCTCAGCGCCAAGTGTTAGAACCTACGAGCCCCGAAGGCTCCATTTTATACCATTAGTTTCCACTAAAAACTTTAGAAGTTAACCCCGAGACGTCTTTGGCCTCGGGAATATTAGACTAGTAACTTGGTGACGTACGAACACCCAAGCTATGTTACGACAACATTTAATAATACCGAGAGAATCGTGTGCTAACTTGTAATTATGGGATGACATTGCAACTTTAAGTAGGAACCACAAAGGACAAGAGAAAGGAAGGAAAGGAAGATCTAGGTTGCTAAAGGATTGGGGGCAGCTCCACCCTTAAGCGTGGGGACCGGGCAGAGGTGGACCGCGAAGCCCCCCGGCCCCAGACCCATCAGCCACCCTCCTCCGCACCATTCTCCAGCACAGGGACAACGGCGCGTGGGTGGGGCGCACATGCGCAGTGATGCGCTGCGCCAACTGCCACAGTTTGCAGAAGGTGGTCAGAACCGGCTGGAGCCGGTTAGAACCGGCGGCGCGCACCAGCCTGCGAGCCGCCGCCTCACAAAGGAAGGGCGGCTCACGGCCCCGCGTATCCCTGCGCGGCGCGGGTGCTGGTGCAACGCCCTTCCCCCTCCCTGTTTTTTCCTTCCGGAAGGGGCTGCGGACTGGGCTGGGTGTCTGGACGTTCCCCTCCCCCGCTCTCTTCTCCGAGTTCCGGGTTAACTCTGGAACTTTTGGAACTGACCCGGCCTTGGAGGGGGCGGGTCTCGCTTCGGCCTCTGGCCCTGCACTCTCAGCCGCGTGGCCATTTTAGCGGCGTGGAAGGCGTTGTCCTAGGACGCCGCGCGCTCCAGTTGTGCTGTTAACTCAGCCGTCTCTTTAGGCTGGCCATTCCTGGGCCAGGGAGGGTGTTGTTTTAAATTAGAAAACTGCAGCGAAGAGGGGCTTTTTCTCCCAGTTCTAATTTAAAAGTCTTAAATGGGGCGGCCCCTGTGGCTCAGTCGGTAAGGCGCCGGCCCCATATACTGAGGGTGGCGGGTTCAAACCTGGCCCCAGCCAAAACTGCAACAACAAAAGTCTAAAATGCAGAACCAACCAACAGAACCCGTAAACGTAAAAGCCTAGAGAAGTAGATCCCTATAATGGTTTATAAGCGCTTGAACATTGAGGTTGCTGTGACTTTGGGGATAATTTGAAAGGAAGTGTTTGGCTTGATTTCCAGGGCTATTTGGCTTTGGGGAACTTAAATGATCCTGGAAGTTTAGAAGTGGTTCGTGTTTGCAAGGAACAAAGAATTAATCCAGGCCTGCTAGAAAACGCCTGGGCGGGCAGCCTGGTAATAGAGAGCAGCTGGCGGTTACCAATTTGAGAAATCTTAACACACAGGAGCCCAGGCCGCTTAGGCTGTGCCATAGGCGTGGGTTTGGGGAGGGCGCCGAGTGTGGTCGTGGTCCTCAGGGCAGGAGATCCAGTGTGGCAGGGGCATTTGTGACATTTTCTGAGTGCCCGGGTTTTTTGTATAAAAGAACAAGCAAGTATAATGTCAGGATCAACTCGCAAGAGCTCAGGCATTTGGGGGACAAACCGACATTTTGCCCCTTGTCAGTTGGCTTCAGTGCTCATTTGCCAATCTGAAGTTCAATTACGTAATAGGCATTAAAGCCGTCAGCAAACCCGTTTTAATTTTATTTCTAAGATTATTAAATACTGCTTACTGTACTCAAAGAAACCACAAAAGGTATTTTAAGAGCTGTTAAAAACATTCCCAAGTAATGGCTATGACTTTTTTGAGTTGATGACCTCTTTAAAGATGATTTTCATCTTTCTGCGTTAACTTTTGGCTGACATCTACTTATTCCCTAGGAATGCTTAAATGTATTTGGGTACGTAGTTCTGCACCCAGAGTGAAACTATTAAATTCCAGGTAAAAAAATCTGGATCTATTTTTAACCCTCTCGGGGAACTACTTTTTGCTTCCCTCACAAAGGCGGCGGAAGGTTATTGAATTCCGGTGGTGTGAGTTGTCCTCCGTCTATAAATATGCCTCTCTCGGGCTCTGCGGCAGGCATTCAGGCAGCGAGCGCAGAGAGGCTGTTGCAGGGGCAGGAGGCCCAGCTTGGGACAGCGCAGATAAGTTTTCTCTTTAAAACAAGATGATTTAAGGAATTTTTAAGAAATATAAATACCTAAGTATTTAGTGTTGCTTAGTAATAAGTTCTGAATAATTCTATTAACTTAAAACAGCTTTAAGAGAAAGTATCAAGACTTAAAAATTTGAGGAAAGAAAAGATGTGAAACGTGGGAGGCTAAGAGATGAAACTTCATTAAGGAAGTAACTTTATTTTAAAAAGATTGTTGAGGAAGGAACGCAGTCCTGAATTAAGAAAGCCTTAAATTGATGGGCAAACTTAGATTATTAAAATGAAGATGTTTTAAACAACCTAAATACTATAAAAGTCAAGTTGTAAGTGATTAGTTTTAAAGGCAGTCGTTCAGGTTAAATTGAAGGTCATTTAATAGACCTGAAATTTATGACGCAGGAAGAATTTGCGTTATTTACTAAAATAGGGCATAAATAGGAAAAATTAACTGGGAGTGGTAGGTTAAAAAACATGGAGATTAGAAATTTGAAGTGGAAAACTGGAAGAAAGAAGTACAGGAAGGTGAAGATGTAGAGAAGATAGGAAAAGTAGAAGATAGAAAACGACCATAGAAGACAAAAGTTAAATAGGCAGAAGAATAAATAGGAAACGGAAGCAACTAAGTGCAAAAGATACAAACTAAGAAAACTAGAAGATAGGAAATAGAAAATGAAGTGAAAATATTGTCAAGTATTTCAGATAAGAAATGAAAACCAGAAGCTAAGAACTATTTTGGACACGAGCAGAGAAGATAGACATCAAGATAGAAGATAGAAAAATTTAAAACCAAAAACTGGATAAAATGCGAGCACTGAAAACAGGAGGTTAATAGCAATCAGTTTACTTTAAAAGCCCATCAATTCAGTTTTTGGTGCAGAAATTCAAAAGGCCTTAAGAAACCAGGGTAATTGATCTTACGCAGACAGGACCACTTTAGAAGAATATTTTAAACTAGAGGAAAAAGTCTGTTAAAAATTGCATCAAAAAAGCTACTAAAAGAACTGAAGTAATTTTTAAAACTAAGGCAGAATATTTTGGGAAGATTTAAAAGAATTTGAAAGGCCTGAAATACAGTAGCTTAGTTTGAAATTTTAAAGGACTTTAATAAGTGTTATTCAAGATCAACTACCAACTTAAATTTTTGCTTTGGACTTTGAGCTAAGATTTCTAAAATCCTGAGGACTAGCATTAATTGGCAGCTGACCCAGGTGCTACGCAGAAATGGATTCAGTGACCCTAGGAAGACAGGAGCAGCAGACAGGATTCCAGCAACCAGTGTTTGGTGAAGCTAGGACTGAGGAGCAAGCAGCAGGAAAAGAGGAGTCCAGGAACCATTGCGGTGTGTGAAGGAAGCTAGGAAGAAGGAAGGAGCCCTAAAGATTTGGTGGTGAAGCTAGGAAAGAGGATTCGAGGAAGGAGCCAGTGCGATTGGTGATGAAGCTAGCAGGCGGCTTGGCTTGGCAACCCTGCGGAGGAGGCGAGCAGGCGGTTTGGAGAATAGATACAGGCTCCTAGACCAGCATGCCAGTGTGCAAGGCGGCAGGGAGTGCGAGTGTTTGGTAAAGATCCGTGAGGTCGGCGATAAGTTGTTTCTCTGGAACTTACGTATGGTAATCTTTATTTGCGTAATGTAATGGGGGAGTTATTTGGGGATATAGGCCGATTTCCGGGTGTTGTAGGTTTCTCTTTTTCAGGCTTATATTCTCATGCATCTTATCTGAAGCTTTTGAGGGCAGACTGCCAAGGCCTGGAGGAATGGTAGATGGCAAGTTTTTTTGTCTCTTTTTGGTTAACCAATTTGAGGAAAACCAAATGCATTCAGTAGAAACAACTTTGAGACCAGCAGTTAGTAAATTTAGTTGGGGTATTTCAGTTTTGTGAATAAATGACCTATTTTTGTTTTCTCACCCTGGATTAATAGGTTTCTAAATATGGAACTTGGGTGTGTAAGTGGGGGGAGGTATTTTTTGTGGGAGTTGGGGCAAATACGTTTTTGAGTTCTTTTCCCCTTAGGTCTGTCTAGAATCCTAAAGACAAATGACTCAAGGTAACAGAAACCGAGAAAATCCAGTATCAGGATAATCAGAACACTACAGGTTTACAGTTCATAGAAACTAGAGCACGAGTAGTTCTCACTTTAAGGTCTTTGGAGGAGCTGTCCATTGGAGAAATGGCTGGTAGTTATTCTTTTTTCCCCCCTCCCCCTTAAGCTTTTATATATTTACATGTAAAGTATTTTGGGATGGTCTTAACAGGGAAGAGAGAGGGTGGGGGAGAAAATGTTTTTTTCTAAGATTTTCCACAGATGCTATAGTGCTATTGACAAACTGGGTTAGAGAATGAGTGTACGGCACGAGCACCTTCAGGGATTGGAGCTGCTTTTATCCTTGGAAGAGTATTCCCATTTGAAGCTGAAAAAGTACAGCACAGTGCAGCTTTGGTTCATATTCAGTCATCTCAGGAGAACTTCAGAAGAGCTTGACTAGGCCAAATGTTGAAGTTAAGTTTTCAAATAACATGACTTAAAATATTAAATGCTACTTTATTAAAGGGGAGGGCAAGTGTTGGCAATTAGTTGTTGGCAGTGGCCTGTTATGGTTGGGATGGGGGGGTGGGTTTAGGTAATCGTTTAGTTTATGATTTCAGATAACTCATGCCAGAGAACTTAAATACAATACTTAAGATGGAAAATTTAAAGAAATCTCAGCTTCTGAGTTGGCAAGTAACCCCAGTTCTCTAGTTTTTGTTTACCCCAGTTTTTGAATTGGGCAGCTGGGAAATTCATGAAGATAATGGTTGTACTAGTGTGTTAATTGGGGCAAGGAAAGTGTCATAGTTTCATAACTTCCCCCTCAAAATAAATGTAGGGCTTGGGGTAGGAAAGTAATGAATTTGGGATTGGTCTGGCCCACTGAGCTGACATTAACCACAGTCTGGGGAATTTTTTGCAACGCTGAAGTGTAATATGGATATGGTAGTGTGTGGTTCTCTTTTGGAATTTTTTTCAGGTGATATAATGTAACTTAATACTACTGTAGGAACTTCAGAGCAAAGGAAGTGGCTTAATGATCCTGAAGGGATTTCTTCTGATGGTAGCTTTTATATTATCAAGTAAGATACTATTTTCAGTTGTGTGAAACAAATTTTTTTAGTGTAGGAAAAATATTTTTTCCTGTATGTGACTGCAAAACAAGATATTAAGGTATGCTTCAAAAGTTATTAAATGGTATATTTAAAATTTGTCTTTATTTGTAAATCTTAAGAATTGTGATCTTTCAGCTTGAATGTCTCTTAGAGGGTGGGCTTTGGTTGATGAGGGAGGGGAAACCTTTTTTTTTTCTGTAGACTTTTTTCAGATAACATCTTCTGAGTCATAACCAGCCTGGCAGTATGAAGGCCTAGATGCAGAGGGAACAGCTCCTTGGAGAATGATAAGTAAAGGCAGAAAAGATATGTCATACCTCCACTGGGGAGTAAGCATAACGCTGAGATCTTTACTACTGATGAAAACATAATCTGCATATGCCAAAAAAAAATTAAAAAAAAAAAAACCGAAAGCCTACCAATTTAAAAGTTACAGAATCTGCCATTTTAAAGTTATTGCTTACCAAGCTATACCCAACAAAAATAATGAATTGATGAGAAATACAGTGAAGATGAAATGTCCATCACAAAATACTGCTTTTACAAAAGCAGAATAAAAGAAAAGAAATGAAAACCACACTACATTAATCCTGGAATAAAAGAAGCTGAAAAAATTCAGAGATGAGTTGGGATCAAGTGGATTGAGGAGGCTGTGCTGTGTGCCAATCTTTCTCAGACAGGTTTCTCTTCATAATCAGGAGAGTTGCTTCATTTCATCTGGGAGCAGAAAACAGCAGGCAGCTGTTAACAGATAAGTTTTACTTGCATCCGCAATATTGCATGTTAGGGATAAGTGCTTATTCTAAGAGCTGTGGAAGTTGTAAGGATCAATTATGGCACTTTGTCCTGACCCCTTTCCTAGGGGATTTCAGGGTTGTGAGGAATTTTCCCATTCTGCCTTTTTAAAATTTGCCTCATGGGTTTCCATGATGGGGATGTACCTCACTGAGGCATTTCTATCTTTAATTTTTTAAAAAGCCTCAAGTGATTAATTCCTTGATTTAAAGTTTACAATTCTAAGGAATTTGCTTAATGTTGAATCTCTGAAGACCTTGTGAAAGGGATAGCATAAATGTGCTGTTTCAGAATCAGATGTTAATCTTGGCTACAATTTAAATGTGTTGCAATGTATATTGTGTAGAAAACCATTATATCATTCACAATAATAAACTATTTTATTAGCGAATGTATACTTCTAGAAAGTTGTCTGCTTATTTAAATAAACTATTATTTGTCTGTAGTTAGTGTTGGGGCAATTTTGGGGGGATTCTTCTCTAATCTTTCAGAAACTTTGTGAACACTCTTTAATGGACAAGATCAGGAATTGAGCAGAAGAACGAATGTAACTTAAGGCAGGAAAACCAAATTTTATTCTTCATAAAGTGATGAACATATAATAATTCCAGGCACATGGCAATAGAGGCCCTCTTAATAAGGAATAAAATACCTCTTAGACAGGTGGGAGATTATGATCAGAGTAAAAGGTAACTACACATTTTGTTTCTAGAAAGTCAGGTCTGTGAACTGATAATAGTTGTAGAGTAATAAAATACTTTTTACTTTTATGTTTCCAAAGTTTGCATGTTTTATCTTATGTGCTTATCAAGTGTTAGCATATGTTTTATGTAGGCATTTGGTGGGGCTGTGGGTTTTTAAAGAATTTTCCTTTGCAGAGGCTTCATGAAGCTGTTCAGAATTTTGACTTGCTTGGCTCTGCCTTCTGCTTTCCTAGTGAGACCTTGCAATGAGTTTACCAGCATACTCAAGTAAATTTTTTTCATGGAATTTGGAGGGAAGGGAGGAGGGGGTGGGGCTTACTTGTTTTAGCTTTTTTTTACAGACTTCACAGAGAATGCAGTTGTCTTGACCTCAGGTCTGTCTGTTCTGTTGGCAAGTAATAACGCAGTACTGTTCTGATAACGCTGCTATTAGAATGCATTGTGAAACAACTGGAGTATGGTTAAAAGTTGTGATTCCCCCAATGCTTGGAGTAGTGATTGTTGAAGGAAAATCCAGCTGAGTGATAAAAAGGCTGAGTGTTGAGGAAATTTCTGCAACTTTTAAGCAGTCGTGTTTGTGATTGAAGCTAAGTACCTTTGCTGTGTTTCTTTAGGTAAAATGCTTTTTTCATTTTCGTTAGGGGGGATGTGGGGGGGCACTGAAGCCTTTAGTCTCTTACAGATGCAACTTTTAAGATCAGTGGCAAGAAATAAATTCCAAACAAGCAAGTCTTCAAGAAATTTAACTGGCAAGTGGAAATGTTTAACAGTTCAGTGATTTTAGTGCATTGTCTTTGTGTGGGTTTCTCTCTCCCCTCCCTTGGTCTTAATTCTTACATGCAGGAACATTCAGAACAGCAGACACATGTATTCGAAGGGCCAGAGAAGCCAGACCCAGTAAGAAAAAAAAAAATAGCCTATTTACTTTAAATAGACAAACATTCCATTTTAAATGTGGGGATTGGGAACCACTAGTTCTTTCAGATGGTATTCTTCAAACTAGAAGGAGTTTCCAGTTGAATTCACCAGAGGACAAAATGAGGACAACAGGTGAACAAGCTTTTTCTATATTTACATACAAAGATCAGTTATGGGTGAATAACTTAGCGTTGAGTAGACTCCAGCTTTATGCTGGAGTAATTATTAGCATGTGAACAAGTTCTGTGTTGGCATGGGGGTGGAGGGGTGAGGTGGGCGCTAAGCCTCTTTTTAAGATTTTTCAGGTACCCCTCACTAAAGGCACAGAAGGCTTAAAAGTAGGACAACCTGGAGCCTTCCTGTGGCAAGAGAGACAACAAAGCGCTTATTATACTAAGGTCAATAAAAGTGGTATCAGCCTCATAACCTGATTTTGATTCAGCAATGAGGACTTTCCTCAGTGTCCACTTGATTGGAATGAAGCGTACAAAGGCGTGCTTGAGCACTCTCAGGCTTACTTTAAAATTTATTTAAGCAAGCTGTTTTTATAGCAGCTCTTAAGTAAAAGTCCAAATCCCAAGTGGTGCTTGAAGGGGAGGGAAAGGGGGAAAGCGGGCAACCGGTTTTCCCTAGCTTTTCCAGAAGCCTCTTAAAAGCAAGGTCTCCCCTCAAGCGACTTCTCTGCCACATCGCCACCCCCTGCCTTTGGCCTAGCACAGACCCTTCACCCCTCACCTCGATGCAGCCGCTAGCTTGGATCCTTCAGGGCTTGATCCATAATCGGTTTCAAGGTAACAGTGGTGCCGAGGTCTTTGGTGGGTGCACAACTTAGAAAAGACCATCGATTTGCCTGGAAATTGTTAGCAGAACTTTTAATAAACCACAGCTAATTAGCCAAGACGATTTACATATGTAACACCCAGTGCCTAAAGCCAACTTAAGTGGAGAAATAACATGTTCAGGAACCGTAATTTTGGGTGGGAACATAGAACCTGTAAGTTGAAGATAGGCATTTTAGTGGTTGAGGGATGTTGGGTGGGAATGCAAAATTTCTCTGCTAAGACTTTTACAGGTGAACATAAGAGACTTGGCCAAGGTAGCATCTTAGTGGAAGCAGATACTCCAGTGCTCTTCAGTAGGGTTGTAAAGGTTTTTCTTTTCCTGAGAAAACAAAAAATTTTGTTTTCTCAGGTTTTGCTTTTTGGCCTTTACCTAGCTTTGAAAAAAAAAAAGCAAAAGATGCTGGTGGTTGGCACTCCTGGTTTCCAGGACAGGGTTCAAATCCCTGCGGCGTCTTTGCTTTTAACTATAATCTGTCTTCAGAACTTCCATTTTCTTCCTGTTAAGCAGGTGCTAGGCTTTGGAGATCTGGGAAGTTGAAAGTAACATTCAAATACCTTTAGACTATATATATCCTTGATGAGTTTACTGGAAGCCTGTCTTGTGTATTTGTATTTACGTGAGAACTTAATATAACTGCTTTGTCTTTTATTTTTAGGTAGTCCCCTTGCAGGTGGTATTTGGAGAAGCCGATTGAGAACTTAACTGATTTTATGTAATAAAAATTGAAAAGCTCTTCATTAGTGTGGTTTTTGTGTATAAACCAAATCTATGAGTAAGTGGGAAAAGATGGGTGTTCTATGGGTTCTCTTCCTTGTCCCTCTTTGGTTTAATTACTGGAACACATAGTTCCCTGGTTATATCATAACCCTTAGGTTTCCTTTGGAGGGAGTGGTCTACTGAAAAATCTTAATAACCCCACAGGAAAAAAAGTAGGTTTTTTGGGGGGTGTTTTTTTTTTTTTTTTTTTTTTTTGAGACAGAGCCTTGTTGGCGACCATCAGGCTCTTTAACCTAAAATGGCGCCGGGAGTCCTTCTCCTCCCCGCCGCAGCTCATGCCAAAAAGCCTGGCCTGTATAGTCATTGGCCCTTCCTAAAAAGGTCACAATAAAGCCTATTGGCCGGTTTGAGCCTGGCCAGCCATGGCCTAAGATAACGTCACCCTCAACCGAACCTCCCCACCTCATGGGTTTCAAAAATTCCCCATAGTCACCTTCC
>CAUYON010206492.1:0-11755 GCA_963573935.1 Arctocebus calabarensis | reverse complement strand
AGCAGGGTACTGTTGAAACTTATCAAATGTAGAATATCAATATCTTTATATAGTGATCAAGAAAATGCCATGAAGGCTATCTCTAACAGTATGATCAAAATATTTCTGATTGTATATGAAGCACATTCTGCCCTATGATTGTGCCAATGTGCACAATTATGATTTAATAAAATTATTAAAAAAAAAAGTAGATGGTGTGTCCCCCCCATCCCCCATGATGTTGCTGTTTGTGGAAAATAACAAGTTAGAGAAAAGAGGTTCTGGTGCTGAATTACAGGATTCTTCCAGTGATCCCCAAGGTTGACTCTTTGTAAAAGTTATTTTAAACTCATAAATAATTTGGAAAAATGGAAAAGCACAAGAGATTAAAAAAAAGTCTCCAAATTTGATGCCTTCAGAAATAGTCACTAATAATTTCTTATTTTGTCATCTTTTGGTATTTTTCCTATGCATCTATACAATTCTCAACAATGATTCATAATTAAGCCATCCATATCATTTTTATAGCTGATTTACCCTGTTAGAACATACTGTGAACATTTCCCTTGTACTTTATACTAGGTGATTTCCAATGACTTCCATCACAAAAATTGACATACTCAATTCCCCAATCCCCAGTTGATGGACATTTTGATTATTTCTTTTTTATGCTATTCCAGATAACATTATTATAATTATACATATGGATAAACATTTACTCATGTTACCATTTATTTCCTTTAAACAAGAAGTTAACTTTCTAGAAATTTATGCATAAATGGTATTCATAATTTAAGGCATTTGATACATTTTGCTGAACTGGCTCCTAGAGTTGAGAGTTTTATTGTTCCAATTTTAGTATATGTGCTGCCTAAGTGGGCATGAGTTCAGGGTTTTAATTCATCATTTCTTTTTCCAGCAAAGGGAATACAATTTTGTAGAAAATTCTTTCAATTCTGACTCTGAGATTACATTTAATCTTGCCAATCTGTTAGATGAAAGGAGCATCTCAGGATTTTAATCTTCATTTTTAATCTAATATTGAAAATTTTAAAATATGTTAAGTGTCCATTTATATTTCTTTTGCCAATTATCTTTTCCCATTCTTTCACCATTTTTCTATTGCTGCTCAGTTTTTAAATATTTTTCTATTTTTCTTAAGAAAAACCATTTATCTCCTTTCCATATCCATGCCAACACCTGCAGATTTGGGATTTTGTGATGTGAGCTAATCTCACTGGGGTCAGGGAATATTTCAGAGTGATTTTGATTTGCATGTCTCTGATTATTAGGGACGATGAGCATTTTTTCATGTGTTTGTTGACCATTCATCTGTCATCACTGCTGGTGGGATATAACCTAATATAACCTTTATGGAAAGTAGTATGAAGAATTCTAAAACACTAAAAATTGACCTTCCATTTGATCCTGCAGTCCCATTGCCAGGTGTCTACCCAGAAGAACAAAAAGCACTTTATCGGGTGGTGCCTGTGGCTTGAAGGGGTGGGATGCCGGCCCCATATATTGGAGGTGGCGGGTTCAGACTGCAGGAAAAAAAAGAAAAAAATCACTTTACCACAAGGACTAGGATGCACTAGAATGTTTATTGCAGCTCAATTCACAATTGCTAAGATACATAAGCAACCCAAGTGCCAATCAACTTATGAATGGATTAACAAACTGTGGTATATGTGTACCATGGAATACCACTCAGCCATAAGAAAGATGGAGACTTTATATCATTTGTGTTTATCTGAGTGGAGTTGAAACATATTATTTCTTAGTAAAGTATCATAATAATGCAAAAATAAGTGTCCAATGTACTCAATACTAATATGAAACCAATATATAAATAATTACAAGCCCACACAAAAGAAAAACAGAGGTATAGTCTAGTGAGGAGGAGAGGGAGGAGGGGGGTGAATGGCAGGTTCTCACCTCATGTGCACAATGTGAGGGTGTTCGGCACACCCCAAGGTGGAGGGTTCAACTATAGCTTGAACTTTACCTTAGAAATGAAACTATGTAACCTAAACATTTGTATACTCAGATTACTCTGAAATTTAAAAAATCACAGTTAAAAAAAAGCATTTCTCTTTTGTATTCATATAATACAAAAACGTATCCAGAAAGTAAAACAAACACAAAACATCAAATAAAAAACATTAAACAAACAAAAAGCCAAATTTTCCCCGTGAGATTTTCCAGCAATGTGGAAGTGAGTTGCAGTCCTCGTTGAACTGGGTGGTGGGGCTGAGGGGATGTGACTCTGGGCAGAGGCATCAGATGCCACGTCCCAAGGCTGCAGCAGGTTGGAAACTCAGAAGCAGGGAGAAGCTGATGTGTAGAATGGTTTCAATTATCATAAGTATGACAAAATAATTGGAAAATTAAAACAAGAGGAGGAAGGGGATTTTGAAAATCTGATACAAATTGCACAACGCTATTCTGCTGCCTTTTTGGATATCATTCAGATGGTCTCATTGATGAAGATTATTGTTAATATTTGATGAAATAACAAGGGAAATGGAGTTGAAAGCTTGTCCCATACTTCATGCTAGGGTAACAGTGAGTTCCAAGTGATAAATACATAATGACTTTGGAATTTATGAAATTATGGTTTGATTAGGAACAAAACAGCAAGATTGTCATTGAGTTTCTCAGTACTCAGAAAATTAAAATCAATTTACCTAAGGTAAAATTCTGTAGGCTCCTTTACCAACAAATTAGAATTATGAAACAGATAATTTGGTAAAAATGGAAGAATGTTGAAGAAGTCAGAACATTCAAAAAGAATGCTATAGCTAGAGATTACACAGACACACAAGTTTAAAATACAAGTGGGATGTCTGAATTAGAAAAGACCTTAAAGGGGGATGGCATAGATCTGATAGATGTGACACGAGATAGGTTATAAATTATTGGTAAAATTCAATAGAAAGTTTAGAAGGATTATAAAAAAATTACGGAGATTGAAATGTCAAAATGTATGGAAATCACATACTCAGGAAATTACATGCAAGAAAAAAGCCTGTAATGTCCAGCGCAAAAGGAGACAAGGTAAAATTCTGTAGGCCTCCCCAGCACAATGGAGCCTGCTGAGAGATGCGGGTCCGGGACCCCCGGGAGGTTAAAGACTGGGGCGAGCCTGGAGGACGCAGTTCAAGGCGGGGAGTATTATCCGCAGCAGCGGGAGACCTGCAGGGACGCAGTCAGGCCCCAAGAGGAGTTCGCAGAGGGTAGAGAGTGGGGGCTAGAGCAGCAAAAACACCTGGGGAGTGAGTAGGAAGCTGACAGCACACAGGGACGCCTGGAGGTGAGCGGGCGGTGGTTAGCGGTTCTCAGCTCAGAGGCACCAAGGACTGCTTTAGGGAAACAATTTTCCACAGATAGTGTGTGTGTGGAGGGGTGGATGGTTTGGGGACGATCCCAGAGCATGATCATCCGCTGTTAGACTCTCCTAGGGGACGTGCAGCTTAGATTCCTCCAAGCTCCGGTGAGAGTCTGACGCCTCCCCTGCTGTGCCGGAGGCGCCCTGAAGGGCAGCGGCTGCCTCGCCTGCTGTCCACCTCCTGCTGAGCAGCCCGGTTCCCAACAGGCCATAGACCGGTACCAGTCTGAGGCTCCCGAGATGGGAAGGGGCTGAGGAACACAGCTCCAGCGGAGAGGTTGGGCAGGAGGGTGGGGCGTGCAGGGTGGGGAGCCCAGCAGGGGAGGGAATGATTGGCACTGGAGTAGGGGAAGCTGGAAGGGGGGCACTAGGGACTCCTCCCCTGCAGGAGCCTGCGCAGTCTCTCTCCAGGGAGGTGAATATTGGTGGAACCCTAACTCAGGAGAGGGCCTTAACTCGGATCTGACTTACGTTCCTGGGCCGCAGCTGGGGTCCTGGCCACAGTGAATGCACAGGACAGGAACTACCGGAAGGTAGAACTTGCATTTTGAACTAAAGGTCCTTTTGCAAAATAAATAAAATAAAAACAATCAGAAAGACAAAAACAAAAAAACCCCCACCTCCTCTCCGAGGACAGGGATACTGTAGTGGGGAACTACAAGCTCAAACAGTGGAAAGGAGGAGTAATCAAACAACAGTCAGAAGAAACTGGGAAAGGAAAGAAAGAAAATCTATGTTTATTCAAGTGTTTGCATTTGGAATAGGAACAAGTATCTGCAGAAGAAAATAATTTCAGAGTATTGGAAAAAATTATAAATTTGATATGGCAGAAACCTCTTTTAAAATGCTTTATTTATCTGAAATCCAGCATGTAGTTCTTAATAACCAAATCCAGTCCTTCAAACACCTGAGCTTGAAAAAATAATTCCTCATTTGGATTTAAATATTTCTCTGGTATTTATTATTTCATCCTTTGCTTAAACAGAGTCTATTGAACTTTTGGCAAAGGCTCAGGGTGGGCGCTGTAAACACCCAGGGCTGCTCTGTGAAGCTAAATGCAAGCTTGTCCTTTAGTACCTCGGTTCCCTCCCTTGGTGTTGGAGGGTCAGCTATCATTTCCACGGTTGGGGTGGCGCATGGTACAGAGCTGGTTCTTTCCATTCTCTCTTTAATTTATTTCTTTGTTATGCCATGAAAGTTTGGACCTGGTCAGGATTAAAATTAGTTTAAAGAAGGAAGGGAAATTTAGTGGCTCACTTGGACAAACCCGGAGGAGAGGCAGCGACCGTACTACAAGGCACCATCTGGACGGCACCTGTTTCACTGCTGTGCTCCCACTGCCTGTGATGACACTGTTACCATGCAACACAACTGTGTGGTGAGTAACGTGGCCTCCGACATGTCCAGGTATCCTAACACCCCCTGTCTGCAGAAGGAAAAGGCTTCTCTCTTCCAGTTCTATTTTTATACACAAGGTCTTGCTGTGTTGTACAGGCTGGCCTTGACCTCCTGGACTTAAGAGATCCTCCTGCCTCAACCTCCTAATTAGCTGCTGTACACCATGTACCATGTTCCTGCTTTCAATGCGATTGGAAAAAAATTAATCTAGATAGGCCTCTGATTGGCCAGAGGTTTAAATCACACTTTTATTCCTCGAACTATGGCAGGGGATTGGATTGAGATACTGTGAATGAACAGCTCAGCTTAGGTCATTTGTTTACCCCTTGGACCAGGGGCTCAGAGCATTTTACAAGAAGGGAGACTATGGGAAGAAAAACCGCTCACCACTGGGAGAATTGTCATAAGCCAGAAAGCAGTCTCTAATTACATTGATTATTGCAGATAATCAAACTTGTTAAAAATTTGAGATAACAAAATAAATTAGGTGGAGAAAGAGGGCATCTGGAACGTGGTGAGGGAGGTGCAGGGATTGGCTGGAGCTGGAACTTGGCCCTGAGGTTTGCTTATTTCCTAGTGGTGCTGGGTGATAGGAGTGTTTCTGTAAATACAAAGTGAAAATGTTTCCCTGCAATGTAAAACTTGTGGAATCTCTTTCTGTAGAGATTTAATGACAGGGTTGCTACATACTGGTAGGAACAGATGAGTAAAGTTAAGTCTATGGGAAGGAGGGATGGATGCCCCCAGGTACAAGGTAATTCTCCATGTTTGCAGAAACAGAGGTTGGCCTGGACAAATGTCCACTCAGGAACCACTTAAGACCCTGATAAGGTTTTACAAGGACACTACTAAGGTCCCAGTCCCAAAAGCTGAGCCCCAGTCTGAGTCTACAGAAAAGGTACCTAGGTTGTGTTCCACTGTCCCTCCAAGCTGCCTCAAGACTCAGTCAGGATGTAGCACAACCTATAAACAGAGAGTAATAGATTCATGGGTAGGAGAAGGAACACCTGCAACTCTAAAGAAGTGGAGTCCCCAAAGAAAGATCTATTTCATTAAAAACCCAAGTTCATGCTGGGCGGCCATTGTATTGAACAAGTAGTAGATTTGTGATGTAACGTCATAAACCCATAAGAACAGCAACAAGCATTATGTGATGAGGTGGGAGAGAGAAAATTTACATACAGGTTTTTGAGAATATCCTGAGGTGTATTTGGAGTTCAGTCTTTGAGATTAGCTATAGCTGGATCATATTTAATTTCTTACTCGCATCATTTACCAGTAGGTGACTTGAGGCTAGACATATCCTCTCTGAGCCACAGGGATAAAAAACAAAAGGACCCACTTCATCAAGATGTGGTGAGGATTACATGGAGTAGTGCATAGAGATCTTGGCACATAGCCTGGAAATGCGGGGTCACTCTGCTGCTATCAGCAAAGGTATCCTAAGATCCGATCTAACACATCACCCTTCTGTCCTTCTACCTGAAACCTCCCACGACCTCCCGTTGGAGTTAGAGTGAGATTCAAACTCCTTGTCATGCCTTACAAGTCTTCATGTGCTCTGGGTGGGTCCTGCTTGGCAAGCCAGTTTTCTAGCAGCTTCTCTCTCATTGAGTTTTCTTAACTGTGTTGACTTTCCTTATACAGGCAGCCCTTGGGGTACGCATGGCCAGACTTACATTCTGTACTTACGAACTTGCTTCTAAAGTGCTCCCCATAAAGGATAACTTACAATTAAGTAAATAACCTGAGAACTAGCTTCCTCACGCAGGTAAACAAACCCGCGTGGTAGAAGCAGTTCTTTGGTGTAGCGTCTGTGCGCTAGCTGCTGGTCTCACAAGTAGACAGAGAAGCAGCTGATAGAAGCACAAGAACATGAAGCATCGAAGAACCAGAAGATCCAGAGCTGAGAAAGTTTATGACCAAAGAATGAGCTGGGCCTCGTGTCTCCCGGGAGCAGGACCCTCACACTGACCGGTTTGCAGAGGTTTGCCATGCTGGTGAGAACATCAGTTGCTACAAGGCCAGTATGAGTGAAAAGACAAAAAGGTTGTGCAAACAACCCTAGTTGTTTGGTTTTTTTTTTTTAAGAAACTGACTTCAGTGGTGAGCTCCCCTCCCCCAGCAACAGAGTCCAATCCCAATTCTCCAAGACCCACACTCTCCTCTCCAGCACCATCTCTGTCAAGGTCTTCATGTCGGCTTAACATGCTTCAAAAATGCCCCTTCCAGTAAGCAAGGCATTTTTGCAACATTAGGTGAGTGTTAACCTTTAATATTCTTTTTTGAAATTTCTCCTATCTCTGATCTAAACTGTTTGAGTTTGATTTTATGTACTGTTTGAATGAAATGAAAGAGCACGTTAGTTTTTATGCTTTATTCTTACTGTGCTGTTATGACCTATATTATTACTACATGTCCAGTGTTACCTGTGTTATCACTCCCACATGTGAACCAGTACAGTATTGTTATTGTTACTGTTATTACTGGATATGCGTTGTCCGTCAGGGTTCAAATTATATACAAATCTGGCTTAAAGACATTCTTAGGAACATATCTTGATCATAACCTGGGGACTGCCTGTATTCCTCATGTGTCAGGGGTTTCTGAAGCTGAGAATGTGCCAGGTGTCCCCGCAGGGTCTTGCCTTCAGCCTTCCTGCAGCACCTGCCATGTTGGTGCGTGTGAACACGCCACTGATCCCCGAGTCCCTGTGGGGTTGCTCACGCCCTGCCACACCCTGACCACTCCCTGTAGGACCCCATGTTTTCTTTCTGCATGCTTTCAGGGAATTGCCTCGTGAACTACAACCTTGCTCCGGTCCTGATTTTCCATCTCCCAGGCACTTACTTACCTTGTTCAGGTCCCCACAGATGATTTTACTCAGACCGAGAAGTGAGCCAGAAGTGGGGTGAGGGGCTCCGGCTCCTGACACTCAGCAGATGCACAGAGAACATTTCTCAGAGCTCCAACGTCCCACTCCTCTGAACATTCGATAATTCTCACTCTCAAAACTCCCCACACTTTGCCATGTAAAACTCTTCCCGCAGCCCACAGTCAAGTTGTTTACCTGGAGTAAATGATGTCCATCCTGACCAGCCGCCCTGAGCACCTGCAGAGCCCTGGCCAGTCTCTGCAGCTCAGTGAGTTCCTGGGTTTCCCTAAAGGACAGAAGGTTTCTATCTTTATCTGATTGCCTGGTTGGGGCATGACTTAGAAAATTGTTTTTAGTAATCCACAAACTGGAACCTAGTCCCTGTAGACGTCCCTTTGTTTCACACCTCTGTCCTGACAAGTATGGGCCACAAAAATAGAATCATTGACACAGGGGCACTTTTAGGATATTGAGATGAATCTAGAGTTTCTGATTTCTCCCTTTTCTCTATTGGTATGAGCATATGTCTTTGGCTGGGTTTCTGGAGACACAAGGACTCAAGAGCAAGAAGTTTGTCCATAACCTTGGGAACACCTGTATTCCTCAAACATCCTAGGGGTTTCTGAAGCTGAGAGAATGTCTCAAGAGCACAGGGTCTTATCCTCTGCCTTCCTCAAGCACCTGCCACGTTGGTGCTGGCTGAACACACTACTAATTTCTATGGGTTTGCTACTTGTAAGAAACTCATATGATTTCAAGAAACATCAGTAAAGAGTGTGGGCATGAGATAGGTAGGAAAAGAATGCAAATGAAGAGTTTTCTGCTTATTACCAGGGACACCTGAGGCTCATTCCTCCTGGAAGCCTGGGAGGCTGTGTGGAAGATGACTCAGACGTATTCCACCCCAGAGTCTATGGAGCTAGGTATTATTAACTCCAGCCAGTTCTTGCTTGAGGGATACTGGGGAAGTGTGAACTCCCTGGAACTTCCAGCGTTAGACAAGGTTCAGATACCTAGAGAAAGCCCTCAGTCAAAGAGGTGCTTGTGGTTAGAAGCTGTGAGATTGGTGTGTGCTAAATGATAAGAGCCAAGGGAACCAGGGGAACAGGTGCCAACAGCATCTTCCATTGTCCTCTTCCTGGCTATCACCATTGTGTCCACACCCGATGGCAAACAGTATAAACTATGATAGAAATAAACCTCCTCTGCCTTAGGACCAGAGCT
Organism: Arctocebus calabarensis; assembly: GCA_963573935.1. Lineage (NCBI taxonomy): Eukaryota > Metazoa > Chordata > Mammalia > Primates > Lorisidae > Arctocebus > Arctocebus calabarensis. The sequence goes on along the minus strand of CAUYON010206492.1, from coordinate 2,888 downwards.
TGCCTTTGATGACCATCAGGCCCTCTGGATGCTACACATATATCTGTCTCCCTCTGACGCAATTGTCCTTGAATACTGTGGGATAACATCTGTGATATCTGGGATTAGTTCTTTACTGTCCTTCTGGTATTTACAACAGTTGCTGCCTGGAAGAGCTAAATTCATCCTCTTGGCCGGAATGATGGCATAACCAACTCTCATGCCCCCCGTGAAATGCAGTCTTCACTTGCATGATTAACCCAAGTTCTTCCACTGAGTACAAACAGAGATACATTTCTCAGATGTTTTTCTAATTATAAACTCTGCCTCAAAAAACAAATAAAAGGTTTTATTTTCCATGAATTGGAGGTCTGGTTATAGCAAAGTTTTCTTTTTTTTTCCCCTAAAATAACGTGAGCTGGAAAAGGAAGATTTCACTTGTGTGTGTGTATGAATGTGTGAGGAGGGGGGACAGCGAGGGGTCAGAAGGCTATTAGGAAGGCCAGCAAAGCACTTGATTGTTACTTTGGCAGTTTTACAACCAAAGAAAGCAGGTCAAAGAGAAGGAGTGAAAACTCTCCCTTTCTGAAAGTTTTGATTGAAACCTTAATTCTGAAATAGTCTTTGGCTTGAAAGATTGAACTGCACCATCTTTCCATCTAAATGGCAAGGCAAGACACATTTTTATGTGTTGTTTTATGGGTTTTCTTCGCATCTTTAATGTCTAACCATTTTATAGTGCTTGGCTTTGCAGGGCCCTTGAGATAACCTCCGAGCAATACTGGCGCTTTTATTTGTAACACAGGAATAGTTAAGAAAGTGCCAGCTCACCAATGACAAATTATTGCAATCTTAACTAGAAATAAGGTAGTAAAGATTGCTCAGACCAAAAACTTAAAAGAAGGCTGGAATATGGAGAGGGAGAGGAACCTGTCAAACAGAATAATGACGTTAATTGTTATAAATGAGTGTGCTTTACAAACCATACTTGAAGATTAATTGCATTTTGCTAACCATAAAGTAACTTTTCCCTCCCCATCAATTTGGTGGTATTTTAAAAACAAATCCCTGAATTCTGAGAGTTTGGGGTTTATCTTTAAAGGTGTGCATTTGGGAGAATTACAGCCCCATTGTATGAGATTTTATCTGTATAACTGGTGTAAAATCTACTGTTGGTGATACGTGATTATTTGCAGATCATGAAAACACTGTTTTTTTCTTTCCAACCTGTTCTTGTATGTTAACTGTATGAATTGGTGTTGTGAGAAACTATTTTTTCCCTCAGTTTTTAATGATGGATTAAGTTAAAAGCATTTTGAGATGTAGTTTAAGAAATTATTTTAAACATTCAAGTTTTCCTCTTTATCAATCTTATTCCAATATGAAGAGCAACTTAGAGTGGTGGTAAAGAACTCAGACTTTGGTTTCTGATGGATTTGGTTTCAATCCTGGTTCTGACTATTGCTAATTGTATGAACATGTAATTACTGAACTTCATTCAGACTTGACTTTCTAGGAAATAAAATGTTTTGTTACAAGTCTAACATTACTGTGGGTATCCCATGATATAATTATGTATTTAAATCATATAATATAGTAATTTAATTATAGTAACATAATGAAGTTTTGGTACATTAAAGTATTTAAAATGTTAGAAAGCAACATAACTAGTAGCAAAAACATTTTACAATGATGGATTTGGTTAGATATCAACCCAGATGATGTCACAGCACAGGAAGCAAGTGTGGAAGAGGCTGCTACTCTGACTATGGGCTTCGTTCCCTAATACTCATTTACATATTTAGTGATTTCCACCAATGTGCTCTGGCCTTATTCCTAATACTCACTTACATATTTAGTGATTTCCACCAATGTGCTCTGGCCTCATTCCTAATACTCATTTACATATTTAGTGATTTCTACCAATCTGCTCTGGCCGCATTCCTAATACTCATTTACTTATTTATTGATTTCCACCAATCTGCTCTGTCCTCATAAGGGTTTCTAGGCAGCATGGAACTCCCTTGGCAAGGATAGTCTGACCCACATATTTTATACATAAGGTAATAAAAGAAAATGTTGAAAACGTGCCTATAAAAGTTGAAATTTAGTATTTTGAAATCTTCTCTTTTTTTTTTTTTTTTTTTTCTTCTCATCAGAAGTGCTTTCTTCCCCCATGGAGGAAATGGACAGGGAGACTGAGGAACAGTCAAAGCTTCACATCATTTTGCTTCTTAGCTCACAGTTACATGACTGGTGACTGGTCAGCTCACATCTCGCCTCTGAGTCTTGTTGGTTTGTTTAGACTTATTTCCACACAATAGAAACTTAGGACTTGGATCACAGAATTTATGTGAGAAGAGACTATATTAGATATTATTGAATATATTGTTTTTCGCAAAGCAATTCCTCATCTGTCCCAAAAGAATCTCCCCACTTCCTGATATTTTTCCTGTTGCCTGTGGTCAAATAAACTCCTTTTGTGAAACTTCACCATGTACATTAGTATATTAAATATTCTAAAGAGTACTGAAATAAAGAAACTAAGATTCATGTTCTTTTTTTTGAGACAGAACCTCAAGCTGTCATCCTGGATAGAGTGCTCTGACATCACAGCTCACAGCAACCTCCAATTCCTGGGCTCAAGCGAGTCTCCTGCCTCCGCCTCCCAAGTAGCTGGGACTATAGGTGCCTGCCACAACACCTGGCCATTTTTTGGTTGCAGCCGTCATTGTTGTTTGGTGGGCCCAGGCTGGATTCAAACCTGCCAGCTCAGGTGTACGTGGCTGGCACCTTAGCCCATTGAGCCACAGGCGCTGAGCCAAGATTCACGGTCTTTAACTCAGTATTTCCCAAACTTCACATCCATGGCACCCTTTCTCCACCTAGTGGTTCATGGGATTGGTGCT
>CAUYON010206491.1:0-26000 GCA_963573935.1 Arctocebus calabarensis | reverse complement strand
TCAAAAGCCTAAACTTTACCACTATATAATATATATATGTAACAATTCAACTTGTACACCTTAAACTTATAAAATTTTTAAATAGAAAAAAAAAACTGAAAATTTTTATTTGGTTTTGGGTTGGGTTTTTTTTTGTTGGGGCGGGGGACAGACAGAGTCTCACTTTATTGCCCTTGGTAGAGTGCTGTGGCATCACACAGCTCACAGCAACCTCCAACTTCTGGGCTTAGGCGATTCTCTTTGTTTTGCAGTTCGCTGAGGCTGGGTTTGAACATGCCACCTTCGGCATATGGGCCTGGCACCCTACTTGCTGAGCCACAGGACTGCCCCGGGGTTTTGGGGGTTTTTTTTTTTGTAGAGACAGAGTCTCACTTGCGCCCTAGGTAGAGTGTCATGGCGTCGCACAGCTCACAGCAACCTCCAGCTCTTGGGCTTAGGCGATTCTCTTGCCTCAGCCTCCCAAGTAGCTGGGACTACAGGCGCCTGCGACAACACCGGGCTGTATATATATATATATTTTTTGCAATTTTTGGCCAGCGCCGGGTTTGAACCTGCCACCCTCAGTATATGGGGCCGGCGCCCTACCCACTGAGCCACAGGCGCCGCCCAAAAAACTGAAAATTTTTAAAGATAGATTGTATACAAAGAGAGCAAGAGGCGTATTATATAATGTTACAATAGTCAATCTGCCAAGAAGGACATAACTCAGTGTACCAAACCACAGAGCTTCAAAATGTATGAAGCAAAAACTGACAAAGTGGAAAGAAGACATATGTAAATCTGCAGTTATTGTTAGAGATTTTACTACCACTCTCGTAGTAGTAGAACTCATTGATAAAAGATCAATAAGAATAGAGCGTGGTGGCCAAAGTCTGTAGTCCCTGCTGTTCAGGATACTGATGTAAAAGGATTGCTTGAGATCAGCCTGGACAACATGAGACCCAATTTCTACAAAACCAGTTTTTTTGTTGTTGTTGTTTGTTTTTTTTAGCCACATATGATGTTGTGTGCACACTTTCATTCCCAGTACTTGGGAAGCTGAGACTTGGAAGATCATTTGAGCCTAGGAGTTGGAGGCTTAGTGAGCTATGATTGCAATACTGTTCTATAGCCTGGGTAACAGAGTGAGACCCCATCTCTTCAAAGAAAGAAGGACAAGAAGTCACTAACAGATAAAAGGGAAATTAAGACTTATAGAAATAATACTTCTATACAGTCCATGGATCGAAAAGGAGTCCCAAGAAAGTTCTAGTGCCAGGTGTGGTGGCTTGTGCCTATCTATAATCCTACCCTCTGGGAGGCTGAGATGGGTGGATTATTTGAGCTCAGGAGTTGGAGACCAGCCTGAGCAAGAGCAAGACCCTGGCTTTACTAAAAATAGATGCAGGATGTGGTGGTGGATGCCTGTAGTCCTAGCTACTCAGGAGGCTGAGGTGAGAGAATGGCTTGAGCCCAAGAATTTGAGGTTGCTATGAGCTGTAATGCAGTGGCACTCTAGGGCAACAAAGTGAGACTCTGTCCCCCCCACCCCAAACACACACACACACAGTGAACTAAACAAAAATGAAAACACAACATATCAAAAATTTGTAGGATACAAAGAAATGTGCTTAGAGCATTAATTGCATCTCAAGTCAGTAATCTAAGCTTCTACCTGAGGAACTAGAAATGAACAGCAAAATAAACCCAAGTTTAATAGAAGAAACAATGAAAAGAGGAGCTACCACCATAGACTATACAGGCAAGAAAAACATAACACAGCTCTAGAGATAAAAATTCAAGACTTTAGATGAAATGGATCAGTCCATCAACCACTATATTAGTTTCTTACTTCACCTGTACAAGTTACTACAAATTTAGTGGCTTAAAACAACATAGATTTATTATCTTACGGTTACTGAGATCAGAAGTCTGACATGGATTTCATTGTGTGAATATTTAAGTTGTTGATAGGACTTGGATCCCATTTTGGAGGCTGCAGAGCTGGCGTATTGTTGTGATACAAAAACTGCACCTTTCTCATGTCAGGATTTTCAGTTAAGAATTTTCTGTTCCTCGTTGATGTTTACTTGCTTTTCTATGTCTCTCACAGTCAGCTAATCATTTTGATGCACAATTTGATGAATTTTTGTCAGTTCTGCTCGTTACTGGCCTCCTTGACCTCTCTTCATCAGTGACACTTTCTCTCCCCTCAGAAAAGCATTTAATCAGTTTGTTCTCTGCTTTTTTCTTCATGGCATTATCTTCATAAACTTGGACTAATTTTGCAATTTCACTACCACTGTTGACAAATTTAATAAGAAATTTAATATTTGTTCCTCTAATTCAAGTTTCAACATTCTCGTGATGACACACAAAAATATGCAACAAAATAATGAATGCTACTTAGCAAGACACTCCCATACAGCAACACGAACACAGCTATGAGATACTGACACACCAAGGTTTTGAGCCCTTATCAAGTTGTTTATATAGTGCTTCCAACATAGTACACACAGTGGCAAGTTCTTACTGACTTATGCATGTGTTATGGGGGATCCCAATGTTTGAAGATTTACTACAAGGACTGTGTGACTCATATAGTTATACTCCTAAGATTTATTACAGCTGTGTAGGATACACAGTCAGATCACAAGAGAGAAAAACACAGAGTCTAGAGGAATCCATGTGTAGTCTTCCTAATTGTTCTCTCCCATGGGAGAGTTCATGGATGAAAATCTTGATATAAGATGTCATTTCTCAAATTAATCTATAGATTTAACACAACCTTAATTAAAATTTCAGCAGACTTTTACATAGAAGTTGACAAGTTGGTCCCCAATTACTGTTTAATATAGCTCTGTCACCTGTTAAATGATATGCTCATGTTTCTTACACAAATGCAGTCATTAGTCAGTATTGTTGAGGTAATAGTTGTGGCTGTGTAAGTCTTTTCTTTAAATATCCACTTTGACAACATGTAGAAATACTCCTTTTTTCCTGATTCATTGATCACTTACTGTTGTGCATCTAGTAAAGCAGTAATACCTAAATGTCAGTAGAGTCATGTAGAAAGCTTTTTAAAACATGAATTGTGAGGCTCCACTCCAAGAGTTTCTGGTTCACTAAGTTTGGGGTTGGCTGAATAATTTGCTTTCCTAATGAGTACTCAAGTGATAGTAATGATGTTGGTCAGGAAACCCGGCTTTGAAGACCAGTTTAGTAGTAGATGTAACCCTCATCAGAATCACCTGAGGAGTTCCCCTAAGTCCTCCATTTCATTGTCAGAACTGATCTTTGTCCAGGTAGGTAAAAGGATTTGGAAGCATGATGTTAGCAGGATTCGGTGAGCATTTCAAAGAATCAGCTCAGTTACAATTATGGACAAATGTTTCTTACCCACTTCTCCATAGCCCCTGTGTGACAAATATAAGTAAATGGTGGCAGGTTTGGCCAGCTGTATTTGGTGGTTTTAGTTCACATAAATCTATATTTTATCAATAACTTACGCTTTTGGGTCTTGGACAATTCTTTTAATTCTTCTGCAGATTGTTCTTTAATTGTAAGGGGTAAACAGTATTCATACAGTGCAGAAATTGACTTGTCACCTTGACTGTGTGATCAAAATTAACATTACCAAAAAAAAACAAACTAACATTACCAAGGAGAGGAAGATGGGCATCATGTTTCTCCAGATATCATACCTTTAGAAGAACACATCACTTATATAATAGTTTGATTGGTCTTACTTGATCAGAATCTATCTAATGGTAAGGAAACAGACAAATCCAAAATGTGCTTAGGTCCAGTTTTTTAAAAGGGCCTGTATTCTTCCTAAATAGCAGTATCATAAAAGGTAAAGAGTGAGGAACTATTCCAGATTAAAGGAGATTAAAGACATATGATTGCTAAATGCAGTATATGCTCCTAGGCTGGGTCATGTACTGAGGGGAAAAAATGCTGTAGAGCTGCGATCCCCAACTCATACCAGTCTGTGGCCTATTAGGAACCAGGCCACATAGCATCACTACCTGGGGTCTTCCTCCTAATTCATCCCCACTCTCCACCTTTCTTCTGTGAAACGAGTCCTTGGTGCCAAAAAGGTTGGGGACTGCTGCTGTAGAGAATAGGATTGGGTCATGTGACAGATTGGAATATGGGTGGTAAAAAGTATTGTATCCATTTTAAATTTTCTGAGGTAGACAGCTTTACTCTAGTTATATAAAATAATCTCCTAGGGAACACATCGAAATATTGAGAGGTAAAATAATGTGTGATAGTGCAACTTAATCTTAAATGGATCAGAAAAATATACAGTATATGAGATATAGAGAAAATAATAAGTAAATGGGGCCAAGGATATAGGTGTTCTTAGCAACTTTGATACTATTCCCAAATTAAAAGTTTTAAAAAACTCAAACTTTACCTGCTATTCTTCATTTTAAGGTAGTTGAAATGATTTTAAAAAACTCAACTACCTAAAAATGTTTTGAAAGAACAGAATCTTAGACTGCTTAGTGCAGGTAGCCTCGTATTTCATTCTATTGGTGTTCTCAGCTAGCTCATTAGCTCTAGAGAGCTTGCAGGAGGTCAGCCTCCTGATTTTGTAATACCCAGCCCTCAATAGGGCAGCTTCTTGCATATCTTGTATAGTATTTCAGATACACCAAAGTACAAAATTCATCATTCTACCTAAAACTCATTCTATCATAGTAGCAAATTTTAGTTCAGTTTTATTTTTAACTGGTTAAACTAATGTGTGATTCACCTGATCATAGTCTATTATTGTACCTTTACCTTTCAAAAATATATTTGTCTTTCAGCTCAAAATGGAGTTAATCCTGACTGGGAGAAGAAAGTAATTGAGTATTTTAAGGAAAAGCTAAAGGAAAATAATGCTCCTAAATGGGTAAGCTTAATGCTATTTTCAGGGGGAGAGGGTTGGGTAGACTGTAGTTTCTTTTAGTGGATCAGTATCCCACATGTAATTTAAAAATACGTAAATTACCATGTGTTTATGCTTTTAAGGTACATTAAAATATTTTGGTCTCTTTTGCAACTGAATTTCCAACAGTTAAATGCTTCTATATTGTGCCTCTAGGTGGCAGTAAATGACCACGTTACTTCCTAAGGCAAATCTTAAGTTGCAAGAGCTTCAACTACCCTAATTTTATTGCCTTCATTTTGAAAGAATTGACATGTACTATTTTTAAAAGACATCTCAACAAAGTAAATGCCTTTTTGCTAATTGAAAAGCATCCTTTTACATTATGGTCAAATGTTAACAAACTTACAAGAACTTGGAAAGTACTTTTGACCCAGCATTAAGGTGACTGTTGAGATCATGTGGCTCCCTAATGGAGCCAGATGAGGTGCATGTGTAACAGCTTGAGTCTGCATATGTATACCTGATGTTTTATAGACAGGATACTTTGTTGATTTATTTTTGCTTTCCTTTAAGGTACCATCATTGAATGAAGTTCCCCTTCATTATTTGAAACCTAACAGTTTTGTGAAATTTCGTTGCATGATTCAGGATATGTTTGACCCTGAATTTTACATGGGAGTTTATGAAACAGTTAACCAAAACACAAAAGCACGTGTATGTATTGCCTCTCTCTTGAAACTTTCTGCTTATAATTTGTGGTGTTAATTTTGTTCTTATGTTGTTTATGGTAGTTTTTATTATGATACATTGTTATAATACTGTTACCCTGTTTTTGGGTCATAGGTTCTTCATTTTGGAAAATACAGAGATGTAGCAGAGTGTGGGGTATGTATTTTTAAGATCTATAAAACTTTTTTTTCTTTTTTTTTTTTTGAGACAGTCTCATTTTGTCACCCTTGGTAGAGGGCTATGGTGTCATAGCTCACAGCAACCTCAAACTCTTGGGCTCAAGCGATCCTCCTGCCTCAGTTTTTTGTTTTTAGTAGAGAGGTCTTACTCTTTCTCAGGCTGGTCTCTACCTCCTGAGCTCAGGTAGTCTACTCACCTCAGCCTCTTAGAAGGCTAGGATTACAGGTATGAGCTACCCTGTACCCAGCCTAAAACATTTGTAATAAGAATTTTTTCCTTGGCAAAGAAATTATTATTCAGTTGATTGATCTTGTGGGTAAATAAGTTTTAAGAAATCATGTGAAATGTTTATTAAGAGTTTTTCTGATACAATGTGTTTTTGGTTTTTTTCTTTCTTTCTTTCTTTTTTTTTTTGAGAAAAGTTTCGCTATGTTGTCCTCGGTAGAGTGCCGTAGTGTCACAGCTCCAGCAACCTCAAACTCTTGAGCTTAAGCAATTCACTTGCTTCATCCTCCTGAGTAGGTGGGACTACAGGTGTCTGCCACTAGCCCAGCTATTTTTTGGTTGGCAGTTGTTTAACAGGTCCAGGGCTGGGATCAAACCAGCCACCCTTGGTATATGTGGCTGGTGCCATACATAACCACTGTGCTATGGGCGCTGAGCCTCATATTATATATTTTATTTTTAATCTTCTAAAGATCTTTTAGAAGGAGAAATGAAAATTGTAAAAGTTAGAATTAATTCTTTTCTTTTTCCAATATCTATATACAGTAGAACCTCCATAGTTGATCACCTCCTTCAGGTGACCTAACTTTTATAGACCAGACATCACTATATGGAGGTTCCTTATGTTGACCAGTTTGTTACAGTCCCTTGGGTGGTCAACTTAGAGAGACTCTACTATACTGTACATAACTTGTGAACTAGAAATTCACAGGTTATGATCAGTTCTTATAAAATGAAAGTAGGTTGAGCACAGTGGCTCATCCCTATAATCCTAGCACTTTGGGAGGCTGAGGTAGGAGAATTGCTTGAGCCCAGGAGTTCTGAGAATAGCCTGGGCAATATAGCAAGACTCCATCTCTACAAAAAATAAAAAAAGTTTGGTGAGTGTGGTGGTGTGCACTTAATAGTCCCAGTTATTTGGGAGGCTGAGGCAAGAGACGTGCTTGAGCAGAGTAGGTTGAAGTTACCTACAGTGAGCTATGATCAAGCCACTGCACTCTAGCCTGGACAGTGGAGACCCTGTCTCTAAAAAAATAAAATAAAATGAAAGTAGGTCTTAGCACTTGCTTGATTAAATGTAATTAAATCTTACCCTTTTTTCCTGAGAGAAAAAAACATTTTTAAAAAACTTAAACTTTGGAGGCAGTAGATGAGCTAATACAAGGGGGGCACAGTGGAATGAGCAAGCGGTGAGAGGGCCCCGGGGGGGTAGGGGCGAGGGATAGGGAGTCATGGTGTATGGCACACCTTTTGGGGGGCCGGACACAATTATAAGAAGAACATTATCTAACAAATGCAATCAGTGTGACCTAATTCTTTGTACCCTCAATGAATCCCAAACAATAAAAAAAAACCCTTAAACTTTCTTTGCTAAAAAGTATTAATAATAGAAACACTTACATGTTAATAATGTGAGAGAAGAAAGCAGAACATTGGATATAATTATAATTGTGAAAGGTGTAATCTTAAGGTAGAAACTTATTAGAAGACCAGTTGTAGAGGAACCACTGTATTATCTGTACTGGGGTCTGTTTGCATTACATTACTTTTTTTTTTCTTTTTCTTTGTGAGACAGAATCTTACTATGTCGTCCTCAGTAGAGTGCTATGGCGTCACAGCTCACAGCAACCTCAAACTCTTGGGCTTAAGCAATTCTCTTGCCTCAGCCTCCAAAGTAGTTTGGACTACAGGCACCTGCCACAATGCCCAGCTATTTTTTGTTGCAGTTGTCATTGTTGTTTAGCAGTCGCAGGCTGGGTTCAAACCCGCCGGCTTCGGTATATGTGGCTGGCATCGTAACCACTGTGTTTTGGGTGCCGAGCCTGAATTATTTTTCTGATAGAGCAGAACATGCAGAATTAAATAGAATTTCATTCTGACACCTACCTCTTCAACACGCCTAGTGTTGTGGCTGGGGAAGGTTTAATGTTCATTTCCAGTTTAATAAAAAAAATTAAAAGGTTGGCACAATGACTTACACCTGTAGTCCTAGCACTTTGGGAGACTGAGGTATAGGAGAATGCTGGAGACCAAGAGTATGAGACCAGCCCGAGCAAAAGCAAGACCCTGTCTTTACAAAAAATAGGGGGAAAAATAGTAAAAACGATCAGCACGTCAAAATAAAATGTTAACGCCCAAAATGTCTCTCATAGCTCTATTTCATGTGTTTCTATTGAAACACAGACCCTAATTTTCAACTGTTGGAAGGAAAACAAATATCACATGTAGAGATTGAGCAGGCAGGTGCTTAGGCAGAACCCCAGTAGAAAAGTGAGACCTCTGTGGAGTTACCTATAAATGCATTCTCTACTTTGTGAATCCAGAATGTTAGAAGAATTTATCAGGTTATGTAGGATTTTTTATGTCTTTGGAGACTAACTCCTGCTTACTTAAGCCTTAAGAGATGAATTTATCAAAGTCTAATACTAGCCTGTTAAATTCACAGTAGTTGTTCCTGATTGATTACAGTATTATAAATCACTGAGTGGATCTGGACAGGACAGCTCTAATCTGGAAGGTTACTACAGAGATTATATCAAACAAAAATGTAGCTTCCAACAATTATTTAGAAGCTCAGGTTGAAAGATGGATCTTCAGGTCTCCCACCATCTTTTTTCTTTTAGAATGTTTCCATAACATGAATATTGTTCCAAATCTAATGGATCAACATTATAAATGCTTACTGTAGGCCTTGTTTAAGGAGCCCTAGAACAGTAGTTTAATATATTAATACACAAGTTTTTCTAGTACATAATAATGTAATGTAGCTCAGTAATCAGAGAATTTGAAAATGGGCCACTAAAAAAGGCGAGGCTGCCCATTGGACACTATCAAAGGCTATGGGATAATTTGTACATATATTGCTAACGAGTTATAAATACAAGCCCCATTTTAGGAAAGGGAGTCCTTGGGCTTAAAAGGAAACAAAGAAAAATTCTAGCTTTTTTGTATTAATTATTTTAGGCTCAAACTTGAATCTCTTGGGTTCTTTCTTCCTCTTAGGGTTTTGCTGTGCATATCTGCAACAGAGAATATGCCTTTTCTAAGGAGTAATATCTGATTTTTAAATCTCATCTCAGAGCTTCCTAGTAATGAATATTTCATTAAATTCCTGTTTTGTAATAGGCTGATTCCGATACTTTTCTATAAAAGAGACAGTGGATTACCATATGCTTTTTCTTTGAAAGGATCAAAAAGGGTTTAATTTTGTACCTAGGGAACAGTATATTATGGATTAGAAGGGGACAGTGTTTTGATTGTTGCATTTGAAATGATTTTGTATCACTTTTTGTTGTTGTTATTGAGACAGAACCTCAAGCTGTCACCCTGGATAGAGTACTGTGGCATCACAGCTCACAGCAACCTCCAATTCCTGGGCTCAAGCGAGTCTTCTGCCTCTGCCTCCCAAGCAGCTGGGACTATAGGTGCCCGCCACAATGCCTGACCATTTTTTGGTTGCAACTGTCGTTGTTTGGCGGGTCTGGGCTGGATTCGAACCCGCCAGCTCTGGTGTATGTTGGTGGTGCCCTAGCCCATTAAGCCACAGGTGCTGAGCCACTTTTTTTTTTTTTTTTTCTTTAAGTCTTCCAACAGTTTATTAGAAAGTATATAGACATTTAAAAAAATCCCCACTGTCATGAACATAAATTGAGGTTTTCAGCCCTTGGTATAAGCTGAACAAAAAAAGAAAAGAAATAAAAAATCCAATAGTGTATTAACATTTTTCACACATTTGCCATACTGACAGCGCAAATACAAATCTGGTCTAAATGTACAGATTCACTTTTCTTTTAAAAATGTTAATTGTGGAGGCCAGGTACAGTGACTCACACTTGTAATCCCAGCACTCCATGAGACCAAGGTGGATGGATTGCCTAAGATCACAGGTTTGAGCAGCCTGAGCCAGAGCCAGAGCGAGACCTCATCTCTAAAAATAGCCAGGCATTGTGGAAGGCCCCTATAGTTCCAGCTACTTGGGAGTTTGAGGTTGCTGTGAGCTATGATGCCCTGCACTCTAAACAATGGCAACAAAGTGAGACTGGGTGTCAAAAAAAAAAAAAAAAAGGTTAATTGGGGGCTGGGCACAGTGGCTCATGCCTATAATCCAAGGAGGTGAGGTAGGAGGATTCTTTGAACTCAAGAATTTGAGACCAGCCTGAGCAAGAGCAAGACCTCATCTTTACTAAAAATAGAAAATGTTAGCTGTGTGTGGTGGTACTTGCCTATAGTTCCACCTACTTGGAAGGCTGAGGCAGGAGGAGGATTTTTTAAATTAAACATAGCTGTGTACACTAATGCAATCATGGGGTACAATGTGCTGGTTTTATATACAATTTAAAATATTTTCATCAAACTGGTTAACATAGCCTTCATGGCATTTTCTCAGTTACTGTGTTAAGACGTTTATATTCTACATTTAGTAAATTTCACATGTACCTTTGTAAGATGCACTGTAGATGTGGTCCCACCAATTACCCTTCCTCCACCCATCCTTCTCTCTCCCCTAAGTTAATTCTTAATGTAAAGTGTTGGCTGTATATGGTATTATAAATAATGTGAAATGTGCTTGCTAATTTTTAAAAAAATATTTCTTAGTACATATAAGGAAATATTTTCGTGTGCCTCACAGCCTCAACAAGAACTGGATTTAAACTCTTCAAGAACTACCACTTTGGAAAGACAGACTTTCTATTGTGTTCCAGTGCCTGGGGAATCCTTATGGGTAAAAGAAATATCCTTTATGTGAAATTTCTTATGTGTTGAATAGTTTCTAATTATTTTTTTAATTAAAAAGACCACAATTCAGACATAAGAGTTTCTAAAAACTTAGTCTTTTTGCCCTAGTGCAGTTAGCTGGAGAAAAAATTATTCTTCATTCACAAAGCTTAGCTTTATCTTAATAAAAGGTATTTCATTTGTCCTAAACAGGAAAACCTATAAAACAACCTAAATGTTCATAATGGAGAAATGCTAAAATTATGGTACATTTTTATAATGAAATCGTGTTTACAAGATTGAGGTAGTTAATTTAAAAGTACTAAAAAAAAGTATCATGATAAATTATGTTAAAAAATAGTTTCAAATTAGAATTCATTCTTATTTTCTTAAGGGAAAAAAAAATGTTGGTTTTTTGAGAGGAGATTGTGAAAACATTTCAGTCTCCATTTTTATTATTAATTAGTTTGTTAATTTTAGCTAGTAATTTTTAAAGGCATGGTTGACATACCCTGAAATGCACAGATTTTAAGGATGTACTTCAGTGATTTGGATAAATCCATAATATATATAATTTATGCCTCAATTGAAGTAAAGAACTTGTGCTGGAAAATTCTCTTTTGGTGTTTTCCAGTCACCACCCCTTAGATTTCTGACTTGTTAAAAGGGGATCCCCAGATCACTGATCTCATATTTTTCTTGTTTCTAATATTAGCAATTAAAGCTATAGATTTCTTCCTAATCACTGCTTTAATTGCCTTCCACAAATTTTGATTTATTGTGTGTTTGCTATCATTCAGTTGAAAATATTTTCTAATTGTGCTTGTGGTTTCTTTTAATGTGACTGCTTTAAACTGCTGGTTGTCTTTTTGAGGGAAAAAAACATTTTATATTCATGTACATAGTTACCATTTCCAGTTCTCTGTGTTTTTTTATGTGGACTTACTTCCCTTAGCTGTACGGTTTTTTTTTTTGTTTGTTTGTTTGTTTGTTTTGCAGTTTTTGGCTGGGGCTGGGTTTGAACCTGCCACCTCCGGCATATGGGGCCAGCCCCCTATTCCTTTGAGCCACAGGCACTGCCCTGCCCTGTATTTTTTTTTTTTCTTTTTTAATCCAGATTTTTTGGAGATGAATTCTGTGTTTCTGTTGAACCAAAAATGTCTTTATTTTGCTTTTTTTTGTTGTTTGTTTTGAGACAGAGTCTCACTATATCGCTGTGGGTAGAGTGCCGTGGTGTCACTTGGGCTTAAGCGATTCTCTTGCCTTAGCCTCCCAAATAGCTGGGGATACAGGCGCTTGCCTCAACGCCCTGCTATTTTTTGGTTGTAGTTGTCATGGTTTTGTATGTGGTTTGTGCCCTAGCCATTGAGCTGTAGCCCAGAGTCTTGCTTTCACTTTTGAAGGACATTTCCATTAGATACAAAATTCTTGATTGACAGATAGTTCCTCTCTTTAATGATATTGTGTTGCTGTCTTCTGGCCTTCATTGGGTTTTGATAAAAGGTTGGCCATCATTCTTTTTTTTTTTTTTTTTTTTTTTTTGAGACAGAGCCTCAAGCTATCACCCTGGACAGAGTGCTGTGGCATCACAGCTCACAGCAACCTCCAACTCCTGGACTCAAGCGAGTCTCCTGCCTCTGCCTCCCAAGTAACTGGGACTACAGGCACCCGCCACAACGCCCGGCCATTTTTTGGTTGCAGCCGTCATTGTGGTTTGGCGGGCCCAGGCTGGACTCGAACCTGCCAGCTCAGGTGTACGTGGCTGGCGTCTTAGCCCACTGAGCCACAGGTGCCGAGCCGGGTTAGCCATCATTTTTACTGTTCCTCTATATGTCTTTTGTTTTTCTCTAGCAGCTTCTAATGTTTTTTCTCATCAGTTTTTTATCACTTTGACTGTGATGCTCCTAGGTATAATCTTTTAAATATGTTTATCTTGGTTGGGTTTTGTCAAGCTTTTTGCATCTGTGAGTTGATACTTTTTAGATAATTTGGGAAAATTTAAGTCCTTATTTATTAAATACTCTGTCCCAATCTCTCATCACTTTCTAGAACTTCATTTACATGATTGTAAGTCTTCTTGTTGTCCCAGGCTCTGTTCATTTTTGTTTTTATCTCTTTTTTCCCTTTGCTTCAGTTGGTATAGTTATTGGCTCTTGTTCAATTTCACTGACTTTGGAAAAAAATCTCGTCTCCAATCTGCTGTCAATCCTACTAAGTGTTTTTGGGTTTTTTTGTTTTCATTTCAGATATTTTATTTTTCAGTTCTAGATTTTTCATTTTGTATTTTCATTGTGAATTTCACACTTTTGTTTATGTATCCTTGTCTACTAATTTCAATGTCTGGATCATTTCTGAATTTGTTTCTATTGATTGATTATAATCCTGAGTATAGGTCACATTTTCCTCCTTCTTTACATAATGTTTTATTGTGTGCTGATTTACAGCACTGTAGAGAATTTCATTTTTTTGTCTTTAAGAATGTTACATTTTATTCTGCCATATACTTTGTTGGATCACTTTGATCTTATCAAGGCCTGGTTTTGGGATCTGTTAAGGCTTGTATATATAGAGCAGCCTTTGCTGTACAGAGCATAGTCCTTATTCATGGGGTGTGCTCTTTCTAGGTCTTATCTAAATGCCTGGGATTCTCAGCAAAGTCTAATTCTAGTAGTGTACCACTTCTAAAGTCTCTTTAACTTCTGTCCAACCATCAAGTATTCTCTCTGAGCTTGGCACTTTTTTCTCCACCAGCAAGAGCAGGGTGTCTGCTTCATTTTGTTGCTGTTTGGAAAACGCCTCTGAGAGAACTGGGAGAATGTGGAATTTATCTGTGTGTTTTTTCCTCCTTCAAGGATCATAGTCTTATGCTCTCTGTTGTCCAGTGACTGAAAAGAATTGTTTCACATATTTTATCTGTTTACATAGTTAAAGGCAGCCAAGGTGGGGGCAAAGAGTTGGTACCTGTTAACTCTCATGACCAAAAAGTGGAAGTCTAGCCTCTTAAAAATAAATACATTTCCATTTTAATTGAATCGCCAAACTGATAATTTTTTATGAGTCATCTAATTACCATGAAATTTAGGCTATTCCTCCGTTCGTGGTAGTCTTTTCTTAACCTTTCATTTAACGCCTATGTTAATACAAACCAAGCTCGAGTCAGTCCCTCAACATCTTATACTCCCAGTCGTCACAAGCGGAGTTATGAAGATGATGAAGATATGGACCTACAGCCCAATAAACAGAAAGACCAACATGCAGGTGCCAGACCAGCAGGTACTATGTGCCAGCAGGCTTCCTGTAGACTTTGCTCTTTTACAGTAGATTGGTTTTCAGAATAAATTGTTCCATAATATAGCTTTAGATTTAGGAGCTGGTGATGACGTGCAACCTTACTTTCAGATTTATAACAATTGTAGACAGTTTGGGTTTATAACTGAACAATTAGACATCACTTAGTGTGAGAAGTGCCTGCTCTAAACATGTTTTTATAGTCTTAAGTGGTTAGCTGGACAAAGTCTTTTCAATCTTTATATTTTTTTTTCCCCAAATCCTAAGTTATGGAAGTATAGTACTTTACTCTAAAAATTACTTATTTATATTAGAAAACATCATTTCTCATTTTGAAAAACTAAAAACATCTAAGGAAGAGCAGAATTGTCATGTACCAGATGGATTTGTGCAGTTATTTTTTTCTTTTCTTTTTTTTTTTGAGATAGAGTCTCAAGCTGTTGCCCTGGGTAGAATGCCATGGTATCACAGTTCACAGCAATCTCTAACTCTCAGGCTTAAGTGATTCTCTTGCCTCAGCCTCCCAAGTAGATGGAACTACAGGCGCCTGACACAACACCCAGTTTTTTTTGGGGGGGGGGAGGGGACTGAGTCTCAAGCTGTTGCCCTGTGTAGAGTGTAGTGGTGTCACAGCTCACAGCAACCTCAAACTCTTGGGCTCAAGTGATTCTCTTGCCCAGCCTTCCAAGTAGCTGGGATCTTAGGCGCCTGCCACACACCTGGCAATTTTTTGTTGTTGTTGTAGTTGTCATTGTGTTAGGCAGGCCTGGGCCCGGGTTCAAACCTGCCAGCCTCGGTATATGTGGCTGGTGCCCTACCCACTGAGTACGGGTGCTGCACAACCCAGCTATTTTTTTGTTGCAGTCGTCATTGTTGTTTTAGCTGGTCCAGGCCGAGTTTGAACCATCAGCCTCCATGTATGTGGCCAGCACCCTACCCATTGAGCTATGGGTACCGCCTATGCTGGTTATTTTTTGAAACATGCTTAAAGTACAACTGCTTCTGATTAAAACAAAGACCAAAAGTTTAAATTTCCTGAAAGCCTGAGAGAATCTGCTTATTTGTTTTTGTAAAAGGAACTGTTGACATCAAAGAATTTCAGAATTGCCATAAATTATTGATTTCAATCATAGCTTTTATAAAGCAGTGAATTTCTTTGTTATGGCAGTTAAGTTTGTCTTCATTTCTCCTTTTATCTATACTCACTTCCCTTTAGTACCTTTTTGCTTTATTTGTTTTTATTTCTTTTTAATTTCACATTAATATGAAGGTATAAATGATTAGATTATAATGTTTGCATTGCCCTTTAGCATCTTTACTCAGGGAAAAGAGGTAAAACAAATGTGTCTGGTCATTTACTATGGACAAGGTTGGTTTGAAAGGTAAATTTAACAATAAATGGTAAACAAAAATATACTAATGAATTTCATGGAACCATGGATTATTCTATTTTATAAACAAATGAGGCATAGTTTAATGTTTTTTAAATTGGAATGTTTTACAATGAATATATCCAAATGAGGTTTTTCTCTACCTACCCCAAAGTTTATTAAAATTAACTGTGTATCATAACATTAGGTTATGTATTCAAGTCCAGGAAATACGGTAATTCTCTCTCAAGTAGTTAACGCTACCTTCTATTTCTTCTTTCTTTTCCTTTTTTAAAAATTATTAATTAATTTTTAAAATTTTTTAATTATTTAATTTTTTCTAATTATTTTTTAGACGTAGTCTTTCTCTGTTGGCTCAGAGCAATAATTAATTATTAATTATTTAATTTTTCTAATTATATTTTAGACATAGTCTTACTCTGTTGCCCCAGGCTAGGCACAAGCCAAATAAAGAAAAGGAAGGACTACAGATAGTTGCTATTGTGTAAACCTAAAAGGATGGTAAGAAGATTGACCAAAAACAAGTGACTACATTTCATTTTGTTCTCTTGCAACCTTTTTGTTTGTTTGAGACAGAGTCTCACTTTGTCACCCTTGGTAGAGTGCTGTGGTGTCGTAGCTCAGAGTAACCTCAAACTCTTGGGCTCAAGCCATCTCAGATCCTTGCGCCTCAGCCTTGTGAGTAGTTGGGGCTATAGGAAAGCGCCATCACACCCAACTAGTTTTTCTATTTTTAGTAGAAATGGGGCCTCTTGCTTAGACTGGCCTTGAACTCCTGAGTTCAAGCAGTTCACCTATCTCAGCCTCCTACAGTACTAGGATTACAGGTATGAGCCACTGTACAGGGCCCCTACCTTTTATTTCTTGCCTTTATATGGGCTTTTTATACAGTTGAGTACTTTAATTATGTAAAGTTCAACTTGTTAATTTCTTGTCAGTCTTTTAGGCTATATATACTTTTTTTTTTTTTTTTTTTTGAGACAGAGACTCAAGCTATCACCCTGGGTAGAGTGCTATGGCATCACAGCTCACAGCAACCTCCAATTCCTGGGCTCAAGCGAGTCTCCTGCCTCCGCCTCTCAAGTAGCTGGGACTGTAGGCGGCCGCCACAACGCCCGGCCATTTTTTGGTTGCAGCCATTGTTGTTTGGCGGGTCTGGGCTGGATTCAAACCCGCCAGCTCAGGTGTATGTGGCTGGCGCCTTAGCCACTTGAGCCACAGGCGCTGAGCTGGCTATATATTCTTTTAACCTTTTTATTTTGAGATAAATGTAGATTTACATAGTTATAATAAACAATTCAAAGACATCTTGTTTCACCCACTTACCCCAGTGGTGACATAGAATATCATAACCAGGAAATGGTCATTGATATAATTATTGGCCTTATTCAGAATTCACATTTTTACATTCGCTTATTTGTTAGTATTTAGTTCTGTGCAGTTTTATCACATGTAGATTCATGTGATGACCAGCACAGGTAAGATACAGAGTTATTCATTAGTCAGATCTTTCATGTTGTCCTTTTAGGAACATACCTACCTCTTTCTTGTCTCCTTCCTCTCTAAAAGACCGTAATCTCTGGTAACTACTTATCTGTTCTCCATTTCTGTAATTTTGTCATTGTAAGAATTTTATATAAATGAAATATATTTATGTAAACGTTGGGGATTTTTTTTTTTTTTTTTTTTGAGATAGTCTCACTTTGTCACTGTCAGTAGAGTGCTGTGGCATCATAGCTCACAGCAACTTCCAGCTCTTAGGCTTAAGCAGTTCTCTTGCCTTAGCCCCCAAGTAGCTGGAACTACAGGTGCCCCCCCCCCAACACTTAGCTATTTTTAGAGACAGGGTCTCGCTCTTGCTCAGGCTGGTCCCAAACGCGTGAGCTTCAGGCAGTCTACCAATCTTGGCCTCCCAGAGTGCTAGGATTATAGGTGTGAGCCACTATTCCGGGCTGGAATTGGTTTTTTTTGTTCAGCATAATTCTCTTCATATCCATTCAAGTTGTTGAGTATATCAGTATTTTGCTGGCTTTTTGATTCTAATTAGTTACAGCTCAAATTGTAACTATTTAGGGGTAGGTGTTGTCTTTTAATGGTTTGTATAGCCCTGATAACTAGTCTGATTCCTGATGCATAGTATAGGGTAATAAATATTTGATAAGAGGCTTTATTCTGCTTAATAAGTAGAAAAGAGTATGTTCTACCAAAGTGCTTTATTGTCAGTAAACCATGTATTCCCTAGGTCAAAGATGTCAAAATAACTATATCTAATATTAACTTGTATTTTTTGTTTCGTTTTATTTTTTGAGACAGAGTCTTACTCTGTCTTCTTGGCTGGATTGCAGTAGTATCATCTTAGCTCACAGCAGCCTCAAACTCCTGGGCTCAAACTTCTGTCTCAGCCTCCCAAGTAGCTGGGGCTATAGGCACATGCCACCACAGCTAACTAAGTTTTTTCATTTTTAGTAGACATGGAGTTTTGCTCTTGTTCAGGCTGGTCTTGAACTCCTGACCTCAACTGATCTTCCTACCTGGGCCTCCAAGAGTTCTAGGAATACAGATGTGAGCCACACCCGGTTTAATATTAACTATTGAAAGTACATAACACAGGATTTGATGTGAAGAATTGGTTGCCATTTTATAGTAGAAAAAACTTTTTCAGATCTTCATATTTATCTTTGTTTTCTTATAGGTCAAACCAAGGACTTTGTTAGTATGTGCTGTTTTCTTAAAAACTATATTAACTTGAACTTTGTGAGCTCAGAAAAGCATAATTTAAATCAAACTTGAAATGTACTTATGGACTGTTCTTTTTCTCTAGGAGGCCTTAGAAATGACTTATGTGCAATAAAAATACTGTCCTTTGAATTTAGGGAGTGTTGGTGGTCTTCAGTGGTGTGGAGAGCCGAAGCGTTTAGAAACTGAAGCTTCTACTGGCCGACAGCTGAACTCCCTGAACCTCTCTTCTCCTTTTGATCTGAATTTTCCATTGCCAGGAGAAAAGGGGCCTGCATGCCTTGTGAAGGTAATAAAACCTCTCATAGATCTGACAATGACATATATGTCTCTCAAAAATTAAAATGGAAAATTCTTAGCATTTGTATTCTTTTGCTGCTGTAAGGAATTATTGCAAACTTAGTAGCCTAAAGCAATACAAATGTATTATCTTACAGACTTTAGGTCAGAAGTCTGACAGGGGACACACTGGGATAAAATCAAGGTGCCAGCAGTGTTGCATCTCCAGAATCTAGGGGAGAATCTCATTTTGTTTTGTTTTGTTTTAACCTTCCGTAGCTTCTAGAGGCCACCTATTTACCCCAGTTTGTGACCCCCCTCTTCCTCATTGAGAGCCAGCAACATTGCATCTGTCTAACCAATTTTTTTTTTTTTTTTTGCTGTTTTTGGCCAGGGCTGGGTTTGAACCCACCACCTCCGTTATATGGGGCCAGCACCCTAGTCCTTTGAGCCACAGGCACCACCCTGTCTAACTTTTTTTATGATCATATCTCATCTGACCATAGCCAGGAAAGGTTGCTTGATACTAAGGGCCTGTGTTTGATTACACTGATAATCCAGGATAATCTCTCCTTCTTAAAGTCCTTAATTTAATCACACCTGCAAGTTTCCTTTTGCATGTAAGGTAGTATAGTCTGTGAGTTAGTATCTTTGGTGGACCTTTTTCTGGCTACCACTGCCTTCATAAGGAATCGAATAATGGGCTCAGCGCCTGTGGCTCAAAGGGCTAAGGCGCCAGCCACATACACCTGAGCTGGTGGGTTAGAATCCAGCCCTGGCCTGTCAAACAACAATGACGGCTGCAACCCAAAAAAAAAAAAAAAAAAAAAATGGCCGGGCATTGTGGCGGGCGCCTGTAGTCCCAGCTACTTGGGAAGTGGAGGCAGGAGACTCGCTTGAGCCCAGGAATTGGAGGTTGCTGTGAGCTGTGATGCCACAGCACTTTATCCAAGGTGACAGCTTGAGGCTCTGTCTCCAAAAAAAAAAAGGAATCGAAGAATATGTGCTACATGAGAGGCAGGTTTTTTGCTACCACCACAAGGGTCTCTAGCCCAATGAGTTAGATAGTAATCCTTGCTACAAGTGTAATGTTAATGCATAACAACTTTGAGGTGAGATGAAAACATTTATTTGAAAATGGTCTGTTTTCTCCTGCCTTTCTCTGTATTTCTTGCTCTGCTCAGGCCTTTTAGGCATTACCTGGGTTTTTGGTTGTCAGACTAACTTGATAAATCCAGATAAAAGATTCTTAAAAGATGGATTATACGGTTCAAATTGATCCTTTGTAATTGTTCTCAAATCCCTGGTTGTACTTAAGAACCGCCCAAAGATTTTTTGGTGCCAATATTCGAGCACTGTTCGCAGGCATCATTTAGTTGAATAGCATGATCATTTAGTTGTCATTTTGCATTGACAAGTTTTTAATCTCCATAATTCCAATGTGCAAAGTCAAGAAACCTGATTTGTAGAATGGTTTTTATTATAGCACTTCCAGATATGTTTATACATTTGATGCCAAGAGGCCTACATAATGTGGAGCACATGATGGTGAACAAGAAGGTGTTTGGTTTTTAGGGTTGACAGGTACCACTTTTTAATAATTGGCATGAAATAAAAAAAAAAATCAAAGAATATTTTAAACATAGAAGTAGAATAATGTTTTCATTTATGTCTGCTTCCTTCCTGTATCATTTCTAACTTTGGAATATCTTTGTCATTTTTACCATTCTTCCTTCTCTTAGCAAAACTCATTTCTCACTTGTATTTAAAACAAAATAAAGGAAGGATAAAAACCATTAATGGTTCTTTTATCTTATTCTGATTTTTGATCCTGATAACTGAATAAGCAATAAAAGTTTCAAAAATAGTCATTGAGAATTTCCATTCTTGGTGATTTTCACTTAAATGGCCCTTCAGTTACTATGAAAAATCTTCTGGCCAGTTTAAGTTTTGTGTTAATCCTACACATTTCACATAGTTTATAAATAAGCCCAAAGTTAACAATCTTGGGGTATTTTGTTTGTTTGTTTGTTTGCTTGCTTGCTTGCTTGCTTCTGTTGGTATGGTTAATAAGTTTTGAGATAATACATGGTACTAGTTTTAATTGACTTTCAGCCTTTGGGAAAAGCCTTTTCTTTGAAGTAGTGTGATAGATTGAATCAGACATTGATCTAGGAAATTGGGAATCCTATTAGTTTTAAGCTTATTTGCTAACTAGCAGATTGACTTAAGGCAAGTACCTTACTTATCTTGGTCTCAATTTATGAAATGAAGGAGTTGCTTTAAGGTCCATTTCCTGATCTAAAATTCTAATATTTTTGTTACTTCAAGACAGATATCTTAGGCTTTTTGTGTTAGTCCTAACAATGTGATTTTGTGTGGGTTTCTTGTTAGGTCTATGAAGATTGGGATTGTTTCAAAGTAAATGATATTCTTGAGCTATATGGCATACTATCTGTGGATCCTGTGCTTAGTATACTGAATAATGATGAAAGGTGAGTCTATTTGCTTCCTTTTTTGGGGTCATTTTAGATTTTATTATAATTCTAGACTTTCAGGAAAGTTACAGGATAGTTACAAAGAACTTTGTTTTTCCCTTTTACCCAGATTTACCAGTTATCAATACTTAACGCCCATGTACTTTCTTATTCATTAATGCTCTCTATGCACACATTTTTCTGAAACACTTGAAAGTACATTGCAGACATCAAACCCTTTTCCCCCTAAATTCTTGGCAGGCCAGGACCAGGTTCAAACCTGCCAGCTCTGCTATATGTGGCCAGCACCCTAGCCACTGAGCTACAGGCGCCATGCCAACCCTTAAATTCTTGAGTCAGTATTTCCTAAGTGTAATGATTTTCTCATATGTAATCAGTATAGTAGTCAAAATTAGGAAATTTCCCATGAATACATGACATGCTAATCCACAGTCCTTACTTAATTTTACTAATATGTCTCACTCATGTTCTTTTTTGTACTCTCCACCTCATATCCTTGCTCTGAGATCCATAGGATAACTCATTGTGTGAATCTGAAATAATCTTCAGTCTGTCTTTGTCTTTCATGGCCTTGACGCTATTTGGGATGAGATAGGGAGGATATGTTAAGATTCTGAAAATAACATTCCATTTCTCAATAAGCTTTTATGAAGTTATTTTAGCCTCTGTTGATTTTTTACTTTAATCAGTTAATTCTATTTTGGCAGTTGTCTAACTAGTTCATTCCTTCTCCATTTATTTTCTGGTATTCTACTGTAAGAGATTTCCATTTAAGTAATTAATTTTTTATGTCAGTGTGGAGTGATGGATTTATTCAATGTCAGTATTGTTTATTTTGAGACTCAAATTTTCTCAGATGTATCAAGCAGGCTCTGGGTCCTTTTTTTTGTTTTAGATGACCTTATCGTTGTTTAGCATTTATTTTCTTGTGCATTAAGTTGTTTCAGTCTCATCTTATTCTTCCAGCCCTATATTAGCCATTCTTTTCAAAGAGTACCAGTTTCTTCAAGTGGAGACTTACGTTTAAAAACCAAGATCTAAGTGGTAGGTATGCTCAGTGGTACTTGTTAGCTTTTCTTTTAGGCCCTTTTGGCAGACAGAGCTGAGATATACACATATATACACGTTTACACACACATGTGCCACTTTATACATGAGTTCATAATGTATTTGTGATTCCAGTGCACCACCACAGATGTTGTTCTAGTTGTCTTCCTTTATTTGTAACTCTCTTTTCCAATAGAAACTTGACTTTTGTTATCTACAGTATATGGATAACACTAAAAATCTACTAACAAAAGTTCAGTGTTTGTTGGGGGGAGGGGCTATTTTTTTTCAGTCTTATTCTGTCATCCTGGGTAGAGTGCAGTGGTGTCATCCTAGCTCACTGTAACCTCAAACTGCTGGGCTCAAGCCATCCTCCTCCCTCAGCCTTCTGATTAGCTAGGACTGCATGTGCGTACTACCACACCTGGCTAATTTTTCTTATTTTTTGTAGAGATGAGGTCAGACTGTGTTGCCCTAGCTGGTTTTCAACTTAGGCAGTCATCCTGCCTGGGCCTCCCAAAGTGCTGGGATTCATGATTCTTACCTGAATCAATTATTACTGTGTTACCAGTTGTCTGAGTCATTCTTTCTACATTTATTTTTCCTTCTACATTTTTTTCCAGGTGAGCCATTGTGCCTGGCTTCATTTTTATTTTAGAAGGGGTCTTATCTAGTTAGAGGATTGTGTTCCATGGTTACTTGGTTTCTCCCCCTTCAGTGTGATTTCATTATATATTTTACATAGGTCCATTTGTGTCTTACTGCATTGCACTTCAGAGTTTTTTTCTCTACCTCTATTGTTTAGATTTTTGTTTTAGATATAGGAAACATTATCATTGTTGCCAATCAAAACTATGCAAAAAACTGTCAGGAGTATTATTTCCTGCTACCTCCATTCCTGCTTGCCTCGTTCTACCTGGCCTCCCCAGTAAACCTTTATTCTCAGGTTCTGGTTTATCCTTCATATGTATGTTTGTGTGTGTGTGTGTATTTTTTTTTTATTTTTTGCAAAACTAAGTAGATCATTGTATATTCTGTTACCCTTTTCTTCTATAAAAGATGGCATAGGATATATACTCATATTTCTTTTTTTATCTTAACAATATGTCTTGGAAATCCAGATCTTCCTCAGTTTCTTTTATTTTGAGCTTTCTAAAATTAAGGACTGATATTCCCATTCTACAATAGAGTTCTCTTGTTGAATACTGGATATTTGTCTTAGTTTCTGTATAGGAAGAACTTAACATTTTTCACGCTAAAAAAGTGCAAAATAAAAATTTTAAATAACTTTAAATAAACTTAAATAGCAATCCCTTAATTATAGTATATAAAATTGCTGATATTGACATTTTATGGTTGTGATGACTTTCCTGCTTTATTTACTTCATTACTAAGGCAACTTAGGTTTAAAAGCACAGACAGGCAAATGACTTAGGTTGGGATCCTAATTTGGCACTTATTAGTTGTGTGACCTTTGACTTGGTTTCCTCATTGTAAATAAGTGTAGTGTGAGGTTTTAATGAATTTGTGTAAAGCATTGAACATTGTCCATCATATGTTATATACTATGTAGAAGGTTGTCATTGTTGTAGTCAAAGAAGATAGTTGTATGAATTTATTACTCTAAAGTCTATAGAATCTATAAAATTTAGTCATTAGTGAGCGGTGCCCATAGCTCAGTGAGTAGGGTCCTGGCCACATATACCCAGACTGGCAAGTTCAAACCCAGCCTGGACTAGCTAAAATAACAATGGCAACAACAACAACAAAAATAGCTGGGTGTTGTGGTGGGCACCTGTAGTACCAGCCCTTGGGAGGCTGAGGCAAGAGAATTGCTTAAGCTCAAGAGTTTGAGGTTGCTGTGAGCTGTGATGCCATGGCACTCTACCTAGGGCCACAGCTTGAGATTGTCTCAAAAAAACCCAAAAAATTAGGCTTACACAGTATAGCCGGCAACATTAGCTAGGGCTCACTCTATTCTCTCTAATGGGGAAGCTACAGACTACAAGAAACTAAATTGTATCTGCCTCTGGTTCCAGTAGACTCATGTTCAACTTTTGCTCACAAAAAGAAGCTGGTGAAATTTTATTAGTCCTTTTTTTAAAAAAAGTTAATAGAAAATTATAGCGAAAAAAGGAACCTGAACTTTAGTATCTCAGCTGGAACAATTTGCAGTAGCAGCAGGAGAAGAGGTTTAATTTATTTGTTTTTCTGTTGTTGTTGGTTGTTGGCTAGTCTCACAGTGATGGAAGCTGCACATTTTTTGGAAGGGACGGAGAAGCTGCTGTAGGTTTGGTTCTCCTGGCAGCAACCTGATGTAAACCAAGGATCTGGGGATCTTCGCACTATCTGAGATCTGAGTTGGGACATACTTTTGAAGGATGTGCAATGTTCAATCATAAGTGTGACAAAAACTGACAAGTAGGAATCTTATGTACTCAGTGAGAGTAGCATGTTTGTCTCCAAGAGACATTTCATTTTGAAGACATGTGGTACCACCCTCTTGCTAAAAGCACTGGTTCCCCTGTTGAAGCATGCTAGGGATTACAGTGGGTTTGACTCAGTTCAAAGCTGCTTTTATTTTCGTAAGAATTTCACGAAGCCTTCTCACCAAAGGTACCACACGGGAATCTCCAGGAAGAAATAGAATTTCTAAATTCAGTTTTCCCAAATGGAGCAGCATATTGTATGGGATGTATGAATTCTGACTGTTGGTACTTACACACTCTGGATTTCCCAGAGAGTTGAGTAATCAGCCAGATCAAACCCTGGAAATTCTGATGCGTGAGCTTGACCCAGCAGTTATGGACCAGTTCTACATGAAAGATGGTGTTACTGCAAAGGATGTCACTCATGACAGTGGAATTTGTGACCTGATACCAGGTTCTGTCATTGATGCCACGTTGTTAAATCCTTGTGGGTTTTCAATAAATGGAATGAAATCAGATGGAACTTACTGGACTATTCACATCACTCCAGAACCAGAATTTTCTTATTTTAGTTAGCTTTGAAACAAACTTAAGTAAGACCTCGTATGATGACCTGATCAGGAAAGTTGTGGAAGTCTTCAAGCCAGGAAAATCTGTGACCACCTTGTTTGTTAATCAGAATTCTAAGTGTTACACAGTGCTTTTCTTCATCCCAGAAGATTGAAGGCTTTAAACGTCTTGATTGTCAGAGTGCTATGTTCAATGATTACAATTTTGTTTTTAACCAGTTTTGCTAAGAAGCAGCAATAACAGCAGAGTTGATTAAGAAAAATGAAGAAAAAAACGCAAAAAGAGAACACGTGTAGAAGGTGGTGGCTGCTTTCTAGGTATTAACACTGAGGGCCATGCTTTCCATAACCACCACCTTGTATTTGCAGAAAGCCCTAGATGTAATGATAGTGTAATCATTTTGAATCATATACATTATCATATCAAAGAGTTAGATATCTTGCGTGAATGCTTTCTCCTGTGTTTAAGTATTCTGTGCCACTCTTGCTGTGAAATTGAAGTGCATTTAGAAAAAAACCTTTTACTATATGAAACTTTACAACACTTGTGAAAACAATTCATTTTGGTTTATGCACAGTGTAATTATTTCTCCTGGCATCCTCCAAAATTCCCTACAGACAAGGCTTTCGTCCTCATTAGGTATTGGCCTCAGCCTAACCATCTGGGACTGTTCTTTTAAATTGCTGCCAGAATTGTAATCCCGTTACCTCCACTTTCTAGAACTTATTCTTTACTAATGTTACTGGGACAATTTCTACTTCAAACAGGTGTTTTTTGCAACAGCGGTTATTGAAGTTTTTCTTCCACAAGTTAGGTCCTCTTAAAATGATTCCAGTTACTTATTTTACATATTACTATTTTAAAATTATTCGTCTGTTTGAAGGGTCAGGAGAAAACTTCTAAATACGGATCAAAAATGTTTTCATATAGTAAACGAGAAATAATCATGAATTGTATGTCAATCAGGTTGATAAAAATATCTCAGATTGCATGTGAAGCCCCCACACTGTACCCCATGGTTGAACTAATGTACACAGCTATGATT
>CAUYON010206490.1:0-20114 GCA_963573935.1 Arctocebus calabarensis | reverse complement strand
ATATTTGTACCAGAATGTTTATTGCAGCCCAATTCATAATTGCTAAGTCGTGGAAGAAGCCCAAATGCCCACCGACCCACGAATGGATTAATAAATTGTGGTATATGTATACCATGGAATACTATGCAGCCTTAAAGAAAGATGGAGACTTTACCTCTTTTGTGTTTACATGGATGGAGCTGGAACATATTCCTCTTAGCAAAGTGTCTCAAGAATGGAAGAAAAGGTATCCAATGTACTCAGCCCTACTATGAAGCTAATCTATAGCTTTCATATGAAGGCTAAACCCCAATTATAGCACAAGAATACAGGGAAAAGGGTAAGGGAGGGGAGAGGAGGGGGGAGGATGGGTGGAGGAAGGGTAATTGTTGGGAACACACCTACGGTGCATCTTAGAAGTGTACTGGTGAAACTTATTAAATGTAGAATATCAATGTCTTCATATAGTGATTAAGAAAATGCCATGAAGACTATGTTTAACAGTTTGACCAAAATATTTCAGATTGTATATGAAGTCAGCACATTGTGCCCCATGATTGCACTAATGTACACAATTATGATTTAATAAAATTATAAAAAAAAATTATCATGCTTTGAAAAAGTATGTCTATACAAATACACACACAAGCAGATGCCAAGTTACAGACATTGACTTATATTAACTTAGGTACAACTCACATATTTAATTGACAGAGCTGGTTGTTATAGGGCTAATTTCCTAAATAAATTTTTTTTCCCCTGAGAGATGGTAAATGAATTTCAATGGATAAGGTAGTATAAGAACTGGCTGCATAACATAAGAATAATTTGAATATTTAAATTCTCTAGGATGAAAATTTATGTATTTTTTGTATCTATACAGGCAGTCCCTGGGTTATAAATGAAATAGGTTCTGTATGTTTATTCTTATGTTGAATTTGTATGTAAGTTATAACAGGTACATTCACCTATTACTTGTAAAACCTTATGTTTGTAAGTGTGAGTTATATATCAATCAGATGTTTGTAACTAGGAGACTATTGAGGACCAGCCCCAAACTACACCATGAGTTCTTTCCCAGTACCTGGTGAGGAGGAGGGAAAAATGAAGAGTCAAAAATACAAGAAAGTTTTTACAAGGTAGGCCAAAGGGCTTTCCACCTCCAAATGTGAGGACCTAGGAAAAGCCCCAAACTCTGAGCTAGCTCCACTTTTATTACACACATCACTATTTTAGTCATCAATCTAACAGGGGGAAGGCTAAACTCCTACATCATGGTTCTTGCTGGGCTTGCATTTTCTAACCAAACTATTTCTTTAACTAACTACCTTAATTAGACTGATTGGCCTCTCATTTTTATTACACTAAGTTATTCATAACCTTAACACAAGCAGAGTATAGGATAGGAAACACAGTTCAGGAGCAGGATATCAAAGCAGATCCCAATCAGACCACACACACAAATCTCAGGAGTGGTGATCAAATCCCCAGGAAGACTTGTGGGCAGATGAGCTGGCACTGTTGCCAATACCAAGAAAACAGAAGAAAGGAGGTATTTTCCTCCTTATCTCCCTGAAAGACCTTTTCTTTCTTAATGAGGTTTAGGTGATCGCCTTGTCTCCTGTGTGTTCAGCACTTCCTCCCTATCTTCCTAACTCTCCAAATGCACTCACTTTCCCTGAAAGAGCAGTGAGCCTTGTCTCAATGCTCAGTAACTTCTGAGTCAAGTCATGCTGGGGGAGGGGTGAAGCTCTGGCAAGACAGTTTTTCTGTTTGAAAACACCAGGGTTCAGGCTGTCACACTTTGCAACAGAATTGGGGCTCCCACTGAAGCAGTACAGATGGCTCCAGGACCTGCCACCTTAGCTCTGGCTGTGTTGATGCTGCTGTGTCTAGAGGAACCAGCTTGGTAGAGGCCTGCAGGCCTGCAGAGGAGACACTGGCACTTTGCTGTCTACTCCCTATGTACTTCTGGCTGGTCAATTTCATGGCTGGAACCCTGCTGTCTCCTCATGTGAGTTTCCAGGGCCTGAGAGTTCCCATCACCTTGCTGCTGATTGGATAACTGTCTGTAACTGATGAAGACCCATGTCCTAAAAGTCAACATTGAATTCTGGCAAAACAACCCCCTGCTGACTATGTAAACCCACAAACAGAGAGCCTGGAGACAGACTTTGGCTGGGGAGCAAGAGAGCTTTATCCCTATCTGGGTTCTTTCTGCCAAGAGCTTTGAGTTTTGTAGTTTTTCTATTGTTTGTTTCTGTGAATAAATCCTATCTTATCACTGATCTGTGGTCCTTCTATTCATTCTTCAAATCACAAGACCAAGAACCTAAAACTCTGGTATCACCAGTACTGCTTCTGCAGTCTGAATCCAACCTATTTTTCTCTAATCCACTTCTCTCTTGTCTCTGTTACCCTTTGTCCATCATCTGCAACCATTTTCTTAATTCAATTCCTATCTTACTTAATAAACAATTGAAAATTGGTTTTAAGCTTATTAAATCATTATTTCTAATAATGCAAGTTCATCAAGATATGATGATTCTCTTAAGTACCCACATTCCCACCCACAGGGGACTTACTGTAATAGTCTACTATGATAGCCACATTGAACATTATTACAAAAAAGACAGTTTTTACATTAATATATTCCTTCAGGAACCCCAGCATCTAGGAAGCTCCCACAACCCAAGATTTAAGAGCATAGGTGAACAGGAATATACGAATGAGATGAGTGTACAGAGCAGTGGTATTGCTTCCATTGATAAATTCATAAATGGCTTAGAACAAAAACTGTGTTTCCAATGGTGGCTTCACTGAGGCATATATGTAAAAAATTTCAAAAATATCTTTTCAAGACATGATAATTCTTAAATTATTATTATTCATCATCACTCTGATGTGTATTGAACAACAAATGAGCTGTGAAACACTAATATATTAAAGAAAAAACACATAGTAACTGATAAACCACATTTTTTATTTAAATATTATTTATGAAAAAGTGTTTTATCCATTGCACATTTCACTTCTTCTCATTATGGTTTTTAAAAATGATTTTCTACTATAGAATTCATCTAGCTGATCAGGCTCAATAGTATCCTTTATAGGCATTGACAAAGCAAACATTGCCCAATTTAACTTACATAATCATATACAATGTACAAGTATATTGATTGATTATATAAGTAATCAAAATTATCAACAGACAAAATAAATAGCTGAAACAATCTTATAAGTAAAATCTAAATTTTAATGACTGGTATTAAATTTTGATAAGAGTACATTAGATAGTTCCCCCTCCCCATTCTTGAGATACTTTACTAAAAAAAAGAGTTGTGGCTCCATTCAGGTAAACACAAAAGATATAAAGTCTGGGGTGCCCATAGCTCAGTGAGTAGGGCACCAGTCACATACACTAGAGCTGGTGGGTTTGAGCTGGATGGAGCCTGCTAAAACAACAATGACAACTGCAACCAAAAACTAGCCAGGTGTTGTGGTGGGTGCTTGTAGTCCCAGCTTCTTGGGAAGCTGAGGCAGAAGACTCCCTTATGTCCAGGACTTTGAGGTTGTTGTGAATTGTGATGCCTTTACAGTCTACCCAGGGCCACATGGTAAGACTCTGTCTCAAAAGAAAAAAGATATAAAGTCTCCATCTTTTCTTATAGTCTTACCTAATATGCACAATGTGAGAGTGTTTATAGCATGTTCC
The DNA here is from genome assembly GCA_963573935.1 of Arctocebus calabarensis. Classification (NCBI taxonomy): domain Eukaryota; kingdom Metazoa; phylum Chordata; class Mammalia; order Primates; family Lorisidae; genus Arctocebus; species Arctocebus calabarensis. The sequence goes on along the minus strand of CAUYON010206490.1, from coordinate 16,420 downwards.
CTGGGTGAAGGACTCAACTATAACTTGCATTTTACTTAGAATTGAAAACACTGTACACTAAACATATGTACCCTTATATTAATTTGAAAATTAAATATAAAAAATAAGTAAATAAATAAATTAGGGTAAGAAAACAAATATATGTTTTGCCATCAAGCATATTAAACATTTTGAAACCATTTAACTGCTAATTTCCCCCTGATCATGTACTAAAACTATCACATTGTTTCTGTAAGTACTCAAAACAATTGTATATAATATTCCAAAATAGAATAACACATATTTATAAGTATCAGATACTGTATTGTTATAAATATAAAAAAAGCAAAATTCATTCTTTGAGAAACTATTATTTTTCCAATTGTTAAATGTTTTCATTTCATGTTAACAAAGAGTATATTACAAATGTTTATCTCTGCTATGTTATTTCTAATTAAATATAAGTACCTGTTAAACAAATGAACAAATAAAATAATTGAGCAAATAACTAAAAAGGATAGGCAGAAAGTTTTACAAAAAAATAGAGATTTTTAAAAATTCTATTAATTTTCCTATTTTAATATATCAATTTATAATTCATGATTACATATTGAAAAAGATATCTAAAATTTAAAAAATTATATTTTATTAAGAGTTTTACAAATGAATTACAATATTTAATTAAATGTTACTTCAAAATATTTCCTGAATTAACCTGATATTATTTTTGAATATAATGTTTGATATTTATATTTTGATTATACAAATGCAAATTACCTTGTTATTACACGTAAAGTTATAGAATTGTTGACATTATGCCATTTTTAACTTTAAAAAATCTAAAACAGATATACATATGAAGTAGTAGCAATAAATAGCAAAAAATATCTTGGCTTTCACATATGAGTTCAGGCAATTAAGTTTGAGAACTCATCCTAGAAAAAATCCTACATACCTCATTGCTGAATACTACCAAGGTCACCTTCAAAGTCCTCCCCTTGGGAAGCTATGCACTGATGCCAGTGCCTAATCCACCATTCAAAGCACTTTTTGAACTCTTTTTATTGGAATGACCATCGGAGCTGTGGTCATATGAGATCTGACAATTAAGTTTGCAAACTCCTTCCAGAAAAAGAGCTTTGAAGGGTGAACTAGGCCCTGGTATCAGTACAAAGTTTCCCTAGGGGATTACCTTGAAGGTGAGCTTGGTGATAGTCAGCAATGAGTTATGTAGCACTTTTTGGGGGATGAGTTCACCAACATAATTGATCAACCTAATATACAAATATGACTTTTGTATATACAAATACTCAAAATAATATTTTACTTATGATAGATAAATTTATGTGATTACATGTAGATAAAAAGTATTCAACAATTGATTTTTTATGTGTGTAGATTTCAACCTGAAGTTGATAATGTACATAATAAGTGTCTGTATGAAAAATAAAAATTTAAATTGATCACATAAAATAATTCTAAATCTATATTAATGACTATATTATATTATAATATATTATCTATATTATTTTTATTATTAGACTAATAATAAAAATAGAAATTTATCTATCATGAATTTTCTTGTGCCATTACTATTATAATACATAGTTTAATATTATATTTTGAAATTTAAATAATTACCTTTAGCATAATGTTTTCAGTCTTTAGTCATCTAATAATGTTTACATCAAATAATAGTTTCTTAGCCACTACTGGCTTTGCTACCAGAATGAAAAGTTACACAAAACTAGAGTGAAATTAAAGCAAGATATATTTTTAGAGGATGTGAGAATAGCCAAGATTGTTTTTTATGATCACTAATCGATAAAATTATTTCAATTTTTTTTTCAGATAATAGCAACTCTGGTTTAAATTAATCTATATTTCAAGTAGAAATCTGTATATAGTCTTAAATACATCTGCCCGGATTGTGCTATTAGCAGAAAATAACTATGTGAAGCATGCTGATAAAATTTATTTCAATAATTATTGGCACACTATCACATATACCCAATTGTGATGACAGTTTCAGTTACGAAAATGCTGCACATGCAGAACTCAGGCTAAACTGTCTGAACTTCACTCAACATAGAAATTGTTAAAAGAGCTAATATAACAGTATAATTAATAATAATAAAAGATGAATTTGGTTATTCTAATTTAAACTGTCAGATTTACTGAGTCCGAAACTATGGAAGTCATGTTATCACTATAACCAGCATTTACCTAGAAAAAGGATGAGATAATTTCAACAGCAACAGAGAAACAAACACTGATTAGGGCATAGCTGTAGTGTTGCAAAAGCATCATTAAGCTTTTGAATATAGATATTTAGGTTGAGATGATGTTGCCATAAGAAGAGAAACCACTAATTCATTCATCCACTCAAATATATCACCTGAATTCCAATTATAGTCTCAGCTATGGATTTAAGCCTAGGGTTTAAAATAATTAATCCAATAGATCAGTCTCTTACATTTAAGGGTAGGGAACACAACATATACAAGATCTATATTTAAAATATAGTAGCAGAAGTTAGTTAAATGGTATCCCCCTGCCCAAATATCGTTTATGATGTAACCCCCAATGACAGTGAATGTGACCATTTTTGGAGATGAGTCTTTGCAGAAGTAATCAGATGAGGACATGAGGGTGGGTCCCAGTTCATGCCATGCGATGATGAAGGAGGAGGTTGTAGTTATACAGCAGCAAGGCAAGAAACATCAAGGGCGCCTACCAACACCAGAAACTGAGCAGCAGGCATGGAACAGATTCTTGCTAGACACTACAAGAGAGCAAGCCCCTGCTGACACCTTGGTTTTGGATACCTAGCCTTCAGAACTGTGAAAAAGTAAGTTACTGTTGTTTTAAGTCACCAAGTTTGTGGTATTAAGTATTGTGTTATGGCAACTAATACAGGATCTAATAGGGCTCTATAGAACATGCCATCAAACAACAACAGAATACATATTCTTTTAAGTACATGTAAATCATTCCTTTGAATAATTTCTAAATTAGGCCATAAACCAAGCCTCAATGAATTTTAAGTTTCTTCTCATATAAAGTACATACTCTGATCATACTGAAGTAAAATTAGAAATTAAAAAAGAAGGAAATTTGGGGAATTCACAAATATGTGAAAATGAGACAATAAGTTGGTAATAATAATAGACTTAAGAAATCACAGGAGAAATTATAAAATGCTTTGAGATGAATGTTGAAGTTTGAATTACCAAAATTAAGATGAAACTGAAACTAAAAGAGTGTTTAGATGGAAATTCCTGGCTGTAAACTATAAACACTCATAGTCGAGAGTAGAAAAAAAAAAAACACTCTCAAGTCAGATTTTTGACAAAGCAGGAAAAAAAACTATATATATATAAAATATATATATGTATATGTGTGTGTGTATGTGCACATACACTGAGGAATATAACCCCTGTTCAATAAATGACTGAGGAATATAACCCCTGTTCAATAAATGACTGAGGAATATAACCCCTGTTCAATAAATGGAGCTGAGAAAACTGGGTAGCCAGATGTAAAAGACTGACACAGGATTTGCACTTCTCACCATTCACAAAAATTAATATAGGATGGATAATTGACTTAAGCCTAACACATAAAACTATAAGAATTATAGGAGAAAATGTATAAAAAATGTTGTAGATATTGACTTTAGGAAAGAAGTTATGAAGAGCCTAAAAGCAATCAAAGCCACAACAAAAATAACCAAATTGGACCTGATTGAATTTTAAAAGTTTCTGCTTGTTGGGCGTCCATAGCTCAGTGGTTAGTGTGCCTGCCAAATGCACCAGGGCAGGTGGATTCAAATCCAGTCCAGGCCTGCTGAACAACAACAACAAAAAAAGCCAGGCATTACGGTGGGTGCCTGTAATCCCAGCTACTAGGGATGCTGGGGCAAGAGAATCTCCTGAGCCCAAGAGTTTGAGGTTGCTGTGAGCTATGACACCACTGCACTGTACAGAGGGTGACAAAGTGAGACTCTGTCTCAACAACAACAAGAAAAGTTTCTGCTCAGCTAAGGACACAATTGATAGAGCAAATAGTCTACAGGATGTGAGGAAATATTTGCATGTTACATATCCAATAAAGGGCTAATATCCAGAATCTCCAAACAATTCAAGCAAATAAGCAAAAGAAAACAGCCCCATTAAAAAGTGGGCAAAAGACACCAATAGTACCTTTTCAAGAGAATACAGGCCAATGGCCAACAAATACGTGAAAAAATGCTCAGTGTCTCTAATTATTAGGGAAATGTCAATCAAAATGACAATGAGATATCACCCAACACCAATGAGAATGGCTCATATCAAAAAGTTCCAAAACAACAGATGCTGGCATGGTTGTGGAGAAAAAGGAACATTTATACGGTTGGTGGGACCGTAAACTAGTACAACCTCTAAGGAAAGTAGTATGGAGATACTTCAGAGAGCTAAGTTTAATATTAGTAGACCTAATATTTGATCTAGGAATCCCAACAATTTAATATCTACCCAAAAAAGAGCATTTTATAAAAAAGGCACTTGTGCTCTTTTCTTTTCCTTCCCCCACATGTCTCCTGTCTCTCTCTCTCCCTTCTCTCCATTCTCTCTTTCTCCTCTCTTCCCCCATTTCTCTCTCTCTCCCCTCCTCCTTAATGCTGCTCTACAGCTTCCCCACTAATAAAGACCGTTCGTACAAATAAATAAATAAGGCACTTGTACTCAAATGTTTATAGCAGCACAATGCACAATTGCAAAGATGTGGAGACAATGCAAGTGCCCATCACCACATGATGCATACCCTAGAGTATTACTCAGCTATAAAAAAATATGGTGGGGTGGCACCTGTGGCTCAAAGGAGTAGGTTGCCGGCTTCATATATTGGAGGTGGCAGGTTCAAACTTGGCCCTGGGCAAAACTGCAAAAAAAAAAAGGTGATCTAGTATCTTTCAGGACAACCCGGATCAAACTGCAGATTATTCCTATAGCAACATAAGAATGGAATAACAAACACTTCATGTATTCAATACTTATTAGAAACTAGTTCATCAACACTTATGTGTACAAACGGAAGTAAAAGTCAACGGAAATCAAATAGAGAGAAGGAGAGAGGATGGGAAAATTTACAACTGATGGGTACAGCGAACACTTTCTGGTGAAGGGCGCACTTATAACTTTGACTTTAAATTTACTTCAAAAGCAAATTATATAACCAACATGTGTGTACTCCCATAATACTCAGAAATTTTAAAAAACAAACAAAAAAGCAGAAAGAAAATTCACGTTACTAAAATAAAATATATAATGGAGGATATTACTTGTCACCTTACTGAAATAAAAAGGGTTATAAAGGAATTGTTAGCTGCTAAATATAGGGCATAACATTCTCATTAATTAGATACTTGTTTTTCTTATCTTCCAGTTGGGTTGATTCTCTTAAAATTTTAAAAAGTATTTTGCTTTTTAAAAAATATTCTATATTGAACTTCAATAAGCTAAATACATTTTTGTTTGCACATTTAAAGTGCTTTAAGTTTTTGCTTTAGATAAATAAAGTTTTGCTATTTAGTAATTTGGGGTTTATAGATGTGAGTTGTCCTCTCATTATGTATAATATTATTCATTAAAATATTAATGACCATCATTGTGTTTCAGGTGGGTTTTTACACAATAATATGAAAGTCACACTGAGGGATATAAAACATAACTGCATCAGCTCCTCTTTTTATGAAACAAAAAAAATGCATCTAAGCCTCAAATCAATGGCTACATAGCATAACTGCTTCAATAGGACTATGCAAACATCATATAGTAATGAAACAGACAAGCTAAGTCTATATCCTACCAGACATGCCTAAACTTCCCTGATAAGTTTATTTACCTTATAATTATATATTTTTAATTCCCAAAAGAAATGACTTTTCTAGATTTCACAATAGTATTCTCTCTTTTATTTTTTGAGTGGAGATAAATTATATAAGTTGTTTTAAGAGAATATTAGTTTCATTATAAGATAGAAAATGAAGGCTGCCTTTTACTTTGTCCGATATCTTTCATACACTGGGTAATTAGTCATTATTTTTAAAATGCACATTAGTCCCACCTGATCATTGGAGGATGTGTTCTACGACCCCCAATGGATGCCTGAAACCATGGATACTAATGAACCTTATGTATACTATTTTTTAAATCTGGTAACCAAGATGGCTATGAAGTGATGTTAGGATAAGATGCATGGATATGTTGGATAGAGGGATGATTCTTGTGTAGGCAGATGGAGAATAATGGTTTGAGACTTCAAAATGGCATGAAACTTAAAATTTGTGAATTATTTCTGAAATTCTTTGTTTTATATTTTTGCACCAGCTGACCAGAGGCAACCGAAACCATGGAAAGCAAAACCATGAATAATGGGCAACTCTTATTGTTTCAGGGATGTTCTTCTCTGGTTGTGAATTTTATACTTTATTTTTAATTAATATTTATAAATTGCATCACTTTTTCAGTAGCTATCAGGAGCATGCAGTTTAATTTCAACTCAAATATATTTGGATTAATTAGATGCTCTACTTATATTTTTAATCTTTAAATAAATTTTAAATTTCCTTATTGCCTCTGTGATTTTTAGCAGGTTAAAGAAAATCTTTCTAGAGTTTTCTTTTTTTGTAAAATGTTGCATTTATTATCACATTTCAAGTATGAGAAAACCTGGATTGGTGTTAGAATGAAATGAAACTTATGAAATTATCATTACTGTGCATATAGGATACCAATTTTAGTAGTTTGAAAAGCTGGGATAAAATCAGCATGAATAGGAAAAATATAGCTGAGGCCTAGAGATCTGCTCATGCTTAAAAATAAATTGCTAAAATAATCTCAGAATTCACTTTTAGCTTCCAATGGTGGTATCTTCCATTATGTTCAGTGATTCTACTTTAGGGTAAGGGTAAATTTACTAATACTAATTTTCTAATACTTCACAAAGAAATGTCATTACATCAAAAAATAAGTGAACAGAGCTTAGGCATTAAGCTTAACAATGAAAGTGAAAATCAACTAAACTGTAAGTTTTTATATATTTCTTTGCATTCTTCTATTATTTTTCCTCCAAGGAAGAAAACATGTTTGAGGGATTTATAGCTGATTCTATCACGCTAACAATTGTGCATAGCAATGATTGACATCCGACTTTCTTACCTAATAACTGTGAACTTAATTACATGGCATTGCAACTATTGTATGAAAACTTCCAAAGAATTTTAAAATTCAGAAAGTCCAAAATAGAATTCATTAAAACTCTACATAAACATACTAAAATAGGTTTCCATGCTACCATTAAGGCAATAAGGACATTCAAGAACAGAGAACTCTATAGTCATATAATTTTTAAAATGCTGAATATTTTTTTTTAATCATCCAGTGTAGCTGGGGTATACATGTCTTTTTTTAGTCATTGGGCATCTCTTCTCCCCTCTACAAACAGCAATTTAATCTCACATTTTTCTTTCATAAAACTGTTCCTACCTCTTGGGGAGATAATAAACAAATTATAAGGCTGTCTTTCCTTTTTTTTTTTTTCCTCATAAGCAGGCTTATAAATCAAGTCTAGTTAACCATACCACACTTATACCTTAGCCTATTGGAATATATACGTAAAATCAAGGATAGAGGAAATCTTTGGTAGACAAAAGGATGATTTTCTGATATTGTGCAACCTTGGAAATGTTTTTACTCTTACAAGAGTATAAGATAATAAGGCAGACACAGAAAAAGCATGTGAGGAGACAGAAACAGTGATAGGGAAAGATACAAGGATGGCTAGATAGAGACCTGGTTATTACATCTAAGCGTTTTGATCACTTTGTCCACATTGATTCTGCTTAGTCACAGTAACAAATATATTCCTTGTTTGCCTAAGCAGTTTTTCATCAAGCCCTTTTATTTGTGGTCAAATAAACAAATTGTTTTGTAATTGTTTTAAGCACCAGATAATATATTACCTAGAATTTATTAATCCTGATAACATATTACCTAGGGCTTATTATACATAAAGTAGATTAAAGAGAGTGGATTAAAGATAGGTAGAATGAAAGGTGAACAGTCCATTCATTTGCTCTATTCCAATACCACAGCAGTCTTTCTGGTCCTTTAACAAGGTTCCATCAAAGACTGAAAATTGGTCATTTAATGTACTATTTGTTTATTTTAAAAGAAAGTGATGCTCCAGTCAGTTTTTGGTCAGATTTCAAACTCAGACCACTTAAGACAAGACTAACAAAAATGCGATAAATAATGGGGAAAAAATTCAGAGTCTTTATAAGCAAAGATTCGTGCACATTTCTTGTCACCTCATCCTTACCTTTCTTTACATTTTTCTCTTCTTTCCAAACAAATCCCTACAAACATAGATATTTCTATCTCTATTTTCAGTAAACTCCCACAGCTCCTTGGTCAAATATAATATCTTGGCAAGTTTAATATATTTGAAAACAAAGAATTAAGTGACATGGAATAAAATTTATTCAGGGGAGTACAATATCTTAAAACAAATGTTAAGCAAACGGATCCTCGGGCACCTTAGAAAAATTTAAAAAGGTCACCTCAGACACCTTTAAAATGTTAAACAATAAAATAATTACAATCTTGATTTAATTTTTCTCCATTTAACTTAAGCCACAATGGAGTCATTGGAGTGATGAACTCTCAAATATCTTTTAGATATTTTGTTTGTTTGTTTGTTTTTTCCCCTGGGGTCCACAGATTCCCATGGGTTCAATAGAAATAATTGAGATGCTCTATGAACTTAAAGTGAGAAAAAATTGTACTACACTTCCATGTTCACTCATTCTTTCTGAAAGCGAACATTCTAAAAATTCATTTACATACCTAACACATCACAATTTTATTAGACCTACCTGTTCACCAATAGAAATCACAGGTTACTTAATGCCACATTAGAGTTGTTGCAGGTATCACAAGTATCATCTATTTATCTCATTGTAGATAAAATCATGGTAGTTCATGGGCCTGATTCATAATTTAATGAATGAAAACAAGAAACACATAATTTAGTATGTCACAATTTTGTTTCCATAATATTTGGTTAAATTTGTTCTAATAAAATCGGTTTCCCTATATAATCCAAAGAAATTTATTTTGTGCACTTGAAACATTATTCTGAGAAAGGACCAGGTCCTTCACATGACTGTCAGAAGACTTGATAGCCCACTCTCCAAAAGTGGATATAAACCCCTGCAATTAATAAAAGAGATAAGGTAAAAAAAAGAGAGAGAGAGATAAGGTAAAAAAGTTGATATATATGAATCGTGCCCTATGATTACACCAATGTACAGAATTATGATTCAATAAAATTATTAAAAAAAAAAGTTGATATATGATATATAGAAAAACATTCACAAGGATTTTTACAGTAGCTTTATTCGTAATTGCCAAAACCTGAAGACCACACATATTTCCTTCAGTAGGTGAATGGACAATATTGGGCGTTAAAAACAAATGAGACCTTAAGCCATGAAAAATCTTAGAGGAGACTTAAATTCATATGAGTAAATGAGAGAAGACACTCTGAAAAGGCTAAATCCTATGTGATTCTAATTATATTACACCTGGGAATAAAAAACTATGGCGGCAGTAAAATGATCACTGGTTGCTAGACAGTGGCAGGATTGGGTAGAGACGGATGAGCAGGAAAAGCGCAGGGGATTTTTAGGGCAGTGAAAATGCTTTATATAATAATATAATACTGGACACAGGTAACCATACATTTGTGTAAACATAGAATGTACAACACCAAGAGTTGAATGCTCGTGCAAATTATGGACTTTGGGTGATGATGATGTGTCCTGCAGAGGTCCTTTGATTGTAATAAATGTACCACTTTTATTGATAATGAAGGAGATACATGTACGGGAGGAGGAGGTACATAAGAAATCTCTGTACCTTTCTCTTAATTGTGAACTAAAAACTCTTCTAAAAAAAGTCTTTAAAATTGCTGATATTCTAATAAATACTATACACAAAATACCTTTCCAAATAAATACCAAAGTTATTTAGTGTTTTTAAATAAAATTTTAAATGGTCTGAAATTCCAAAGTACATTGAAGCTTCCATAATTAACTCTCAGCAATTTCACTAATATTATTATTTAAATTTTAGATATATTCTTTTCTAATTAGTAAGGTTAGGAGGACAGTGAAAAGAAAGAACTAAATGAAATTAATGAAAATAATAAGTCTTTTGGGAAAATTGACTCTTGAAACAAAATAAATTTTACTATATTTTTCCAAAGACAGATGATTTTCTTATTTTTGGAGGAGTGCTGATATCCGTTGCTTTAAATATAGTTTGGCTCTGAATTATTTCAGTTCTTTCCTAACATCTAACATTGTTTTGAAGAATACTCTTTGTGAAGGAAAATAAAATATCTCAGGATTAATCTCCCCAACTCTTTATCTAAAAGGAACGTCAAGCATGGAGATTGAGTCATACAACATCTCCGCCCTAATGAAAAACTATTATTAACATTCGATATTGAACAGATCCCTACTAAAAGGCAAAGGTCCTCAGTGATCGATGAAGGTCTGACGACTCAGAATCATTTGTAAAGAAGTTCTTCTTTTGGTACCATAAATAAGGACAGGCAAATTGGAACTTTGAGTCTGCAACCTAAGTCTGGGTCCTAAAACTAAAAGTCTGTTTGATTCCATACTAATAGCTCTGATTACAAGTTTATCTTCTCCTCTGCCAAACAGACATAAGACAAGATCAATCATTCTTCCACCTACCCTGGGACATCTACATAGCTGATTCTTCCTTCACTTTTTCTTTCTTTCTTCTTCTTCTTCTTTTTTTTTTTTTTGTTGAAACATTTATCTTATGGACAGGTAGATGTACTGGGCCTCACAAGATGTAACCCTTTGCCTCACCACCCCTACTCAATCTTTCTGTAAGCATTCCTTCCTTAAATACTGATGTTCCCAAATACCCCTTTGGAAAACCAGTCACAGATGTACCGATGGTTTGAGTTTTTACAAGGTACTTCCTCAAACTTTGGCTTAAAAAACATTTATTGAGGCTCAGTGCTTGTAGCACAGTGGTTACAGCGCTGGCCACATGCACCAAGGGTGGCGGGTTCAAACTCAGCCTGGTCCAACTAATTACAATAGTTTCCAAAAAAATAGATGAGCATTGTGACATGAGCCTGTAGTCCCAGCTACTTGGAAGGCTGAGGCAAAAGAATCACTTAAGCCTATGAGTTTGAATTTGCTGTGAGCTGTGATGCCACAGCACTCTACCAAGGGTGACATAGTGAGACTCTGTCTCCAAAAAAGAAAACTATTGATTAAGATTTTTGCTTTAGCTACTTATTTTGAGTTGACATACTGTGAGTAGGAAGGGACACTTTAGAGTAGAGCCAGCCCCCTTGACTTACAGCAATTCTCCTATTATGCTAAGGTCGTAGCTGGTAGCTTACTTTAATCAATTGTAAGGATCACCAGGGCTAAATGGCTAATCCTCCTGAGGATTCCCAAGGATCACCAGGGCTAATTCCTCCTGAGTTTCTTGATCTCCCAAAATTTTGATTTGAGATCGAAGGTTTATTTTGCAGGAAAGCTCCTCTAAGAGGTTCTGCTTACTTCTAACATGGAAGGCAAGTCTCGGCTTCCAAGATGATGAGGAGCAGTCCTCAGACCACTCACCCCTTTTCTGAGGTCTTCTTCTTTCCCTATGGAGTCTCATGAGTCCTGGACAGACTCCTCTCATGCATAAAACTCTCTTTTGTGGAACCAGAATGCAGTGTTGGCGGTTCTCTGAACTCAGTGGTCCAACTTAGATCGCTAAATATGGATTGGCACTCTATTTCCTCTGCAACTGAGTGAGGGCTTGGGCCATGTGCACAGTGAGTAGGCTTTGACTTGTTCTATTTCTAGGTACACAGTTTAAATATAGCTATCTTTTTGAACTGATAAGTTTTGTCATTCTCATAACTAGAGTTTAAAAAAATCAAGATATACTGTCTTGTTTGTCTCAGTTTGTGTCATTATTTGTGCATATGTCTTGAAATATTGTTTATAGGTCCATAATAGTTTGTAAGTAAATGAGGATGGATAAATTTAGTAAAAACTCACATGCTTTTCAAATTCACATGGCTTTAGTAATTGGTAGATAAAGTTGTTTTTTAAGTTACTGGTAAAATAAAATAACATCTTTAAAATTTAGTTTAAGCATTTGTTCGGAGAGGCAGATTGAGGTTAGTTCTACTAGGTTTAAGCTCATAAAACTATTGCTTCCTGGTAATTTTTGATCATTGTCTGACTGGTATGTCTGCTTATGTCTTAGAGTCATTAGATTTTAGACTCTAAATAAATGTCCATCGTAAGGCCTATGGACATGTGAAATTCTCCCTGACCTAGCTGTGCCTGCTGACCAGGGTAGGAAGGGTTAGACCTCATCTCTACAGCTTTGTCCTCAGTCCTGAACTTTACAGTGAGATATAAATTCTGCCATCCAAAATTATTGTTTTAATTTCATTATTTCATTCTCCTCAAAAAAAAAAAAAATAGCTTCTAACTGGCTACAGTCCAAAATTTTCTTCTTCAAAAAAATTTATAGAAAGTATTTTGACAGCGAACCTTGAAAGCAGATTTCTGATAACTTGGAGATCATACCATTTGGATTTTTGGATGTAAGTTACCTCTTCTCTGTTGTATATGATCTGTGGAAACTTTTCTGTTCCTGAAGGGACTTCAAGTTGTTAGAAAAGTATTTTACATTCTCTCATGTGGCATTAAGGGTGGCAATAGAAAGAAGGAATAGGCAGAAATCAATGGGAAAGCAAAGGAAGTGCGTATGGCTAGAGGAAGCTTAAGAAATTATTTGATCATGAAATTTTTAGAGAAAGAACAGAAGCTTTAAAATAATATATATTTGAATATATGTGTAGCTTTAAATCAGTTTTAATTTAGCTCTCTATTTACTACATAACTCTTTAAAAGCTAAACAAAACCCTTTTAAAACTCTTATCGTCAGAGTGTAGTGGGGACAAATAGCTAATATTTTTTGACTTTGGAATTTTTTTAAGTAAAGGTACCCCTTCCCAGTGAAAAACAGCTTAAAAACTTAATCAAAGATGCATGAACTATTTCTAAAGATGAGGAAAGTAGGTTTTATAAGATCCAGAAACACCCCAAAGACAGTGGTAAGTGAGGAAAATTTTGCTAGCCGCAAATGAGGCACAACCCACTATTCTGTGCAGTCAAACTTTTCAGGGCCTCAGCTTTTCAGCTGACCATCTATGTACCCAAAGGTCTAGAAGCCTCATATGTCCCCCACAGAAGGAAAAAGACATAAAAGCAAAAGTTGTCCAAAGGAAAAGGATCATTAATAAATAAGTAACTCAAAAAGTCAAAAGTTACATAAACATTAAACCAAAACAGACTCATCCCCTGACAGGGATCAAACCTTGGATGCTGAAGTAAATTAGAATTATAACCAGTGGGGCATATGTGAATGTGCCTTTATTTTTATCTCTGCAATATGAGTTTTAAAAGAATTTTATCTTTATTTTAGGTCATATTTTAAATTTTTTATTTAATATTTAATTTTTTAATTTAATATTTAATTTTATCAAGAGAATTTTTAAGGCTACCATATCGTTATTGTATATCTTGCTTGAATTTAATTTTTCTTATTTTTACAAATAAAACAGTTATTTAGAATAAAAGATTTCTAATTTTTTAATTTATTTAATGATCAACAAAAAAGTTAATGTACCATTAAATTTGAATGGTGTAACCATTCTAAAGTGACCCAATATAATAGTCTGTTCAGAGAAGAAGCAATCACAAAGATTTTCTCATTTTCACAGAAAGAGTCTAAGATAGACTCTTGTCCACACAGACAGTTAAGGATTAGGCCACAAAGGGTGAGCTAACAAAATCCTTTAAGAATGGGACTTCTTATGACAAACATTCCAGAGGGCTTGACACATTTGTGTCAGGGGTCTTGAGACCCTCAAAGTATTTAGTAGACCACTACGGTAGTTCGCCCGTTAGAGCTAGCAAGTTTGCAAGTTTGGCCAATTAAAGTGAAAGCAAGGCAGTGGGGAGTGGAGATAAAGCAACTAGGACTCTAATGCAGCAGGAAAAGAGTACAATATATTTAAAGTAAAGCAGAGATGGGCATAGACTTTGCCACAGAGAGGAAAAGGATCGCTCACATGTGAGAGGAGACCTTGCCTCAAGGAGCAGTGTAAGTATTTCATCCTAGTGATACAGGTTCCCTCAATCGGGGCTGGACACAGACCGATTGTTTTCTGGGAGGATTGATGCAGGGCCCCTTTACCTAGGAGTGGACCCAGTCTCCATTTTCTAGGCGTAAGCAGGCTCACAGACTAGCTGGAACACAGACCACCTTCTCTGGGCCCAAGCAGGCTCATAAAAACCAGTCTGACAAGGGTTCCGACTAAGCAGAGCACAGAGCACGGGCAAGCCCCGAGTGTGACCACATTCCATGACACATTGCAGACTTACAGTCCAACTCCTCCCAACCCTCCTGCCTGCAGGGTGAGAAAAGCTGCATATGACCCTCTAGACAGAAGGCCCAAAGGGGTTTCCCACTCAACCCCCTTTTGCTGCACCACAGGCCTTATCTTTCTTCTTACCTACCTATCAATAAAACTATCCTGTGGCTTACTCGGGGTGGTCCCTGGATTTATTCTTCCAACTACACCAGCTCTCCCTATAATTACCTATAAGAGTTTTCATTGGTTCCTCAAGGTCTTTAGGGATTCTTCTCTATTTCTTAATGGTTAGATGTCACCTTAGTTACTACATGTGCCTATTTTCCTTTATGTGTCAACAATAATTGCTACCTGCTGTTTTCCAAGTATTGCATGGTGACAGCTAGCAGTCTTGTGACATTAGTGATCTTTGCTGTCTGCACTGTTCTGTAACTGTGACTATTACTCCACTTTGTGACATAAACTACAAACAGCACTTTGTGGAAATGGTCATAAGTGATCAGCTGGGCCAGGAGATATCTGAAACTCATTGTTTGCTGCAGGATGCTTTGTAACTTTCTGACTAGAAAGCCAGACTTTTCACTATTTGTCTGCAGTTCTTTTTTACCCTAATTAATGTGGAAGAAAAACAAAAATCTCAAATCCCAGTCCCTTTCATGCTGGTCACCAACTTAACAGGAAAATTACATTTCTTGAATGGTGGTAAGAAAGAGAAAGTGCTTCCTCTGGTCAATGATAACTGTCAAGGCCATAAAGCAAGATAAGAGGAATCTTTATCCAGAGCCTTCCTTATAAACAACTCAGAGAGAAAAAATTCATTCTGGGATGAAAGGGACCGAATAATAACTATACCACAAAGTACCAAAAGTACACCACAGTCACTGCAACCTAAGACTATTGACACAAATCCTTTTTATCTCATTAATCAAAACCTTGCAGAAGACATAATGATTTTTACTATCTACTTAATTGGATTATGGATGGTAATGATACAGTGTTGCAGGAAGACAAGGCCCAACAGGAGAGAAAGAGCACCCAAACACCACGTGTATAAGAGGAAGGGCTTTATTCACTAGCTGGGAGCTTACGGCATAGAAGAATTCCAAATGGCTGCACTCCCAGACTAGCTTGGTCTTTCCCTTTTTATCGACAGTCAAAAAGTGCCACCCCACAGGTACCCTTCTTATTGGCCAGTTTGAATCAAGCAGGAGATGCTATTCCAGCCCCCACCTAACTACAGTATTTCACAGAACTTGGAAACTTCCAATTTCCAGGAAGTTAAGTTTATAAATTCCTAAGGGCTGAGTCACCATGGAGAGGACCCTGCAAGTGTATCCTTGTGCTCTCCTTGAGAAGACCTGTTCTCCTAGACCTCACCCTTCTCCAGTATCCTCTCTCTTTCCCCCCTTTTGAGACTCCAATATATTTTAATTTGTTGTGACTCCAATATATTTTAATTTGGGGTCTCAATATCAGCTTGTTTCTGCAGGTGCTGATATTAATTACTTTTTAGCACTGAGGACTTAGGGACTATGACTTCTTGGATTCTCTACTCAGGCCTTAATAGTACCGTGGTGGTGGGCTAATATACATACTAATTTTTACTTTTCCCTGTGACATTTCCCCCCTTTTCCAAAGTCCAAAAGTACAAGTAAGATAAGTCCCTTGAGAGGCTTCAGCCGTGCGTTGACCAGCCAGCTCCCAGCATGTGGCTGGAGGAGGGCATGTTGATTGTCCTAAAAGTTACCTTTACTGGCTTGGCACCTGTGGCTCAACAGGCTAAGGCGCCAGCCATGTACACCTGAGCTGGTGGGTTCGAATCCAGCCTGGGCCCGCCAAACAACAATGACGGCTACAACCAAAAAATGGCCAGGCGTTGTGGTGGGCGCCTGTA
>CAUYON010206489.1:0-23288 GCA_963573935.1 Arctocebus calabarensis | reverse complement strand
CACTTTATCGCCCTGGGTAGAGTGCCGTGGCGTCACACTGCTCACAGCAACCTCCAGCTCTTGGGCTTAAGCAATTCTCTTGCCTCAGCCTCCCTAGTAGCTGGGACTACAGGCGCCCACCACAGCGCCCGGCTATTTTTTTTGTTTTGCAGTTCAGCCAAGGCCAGGCTTGAACCCGCCACCTTCGGTATATGGGGCTGGCGCCCTACACGCTGAGCCACAGGAGCCGCCCCTGACTCTTTTTTGTTCCCAAAAAAGTTTTGAGGTTCTTGTAATGGTCTACTGGAGAGGTTGATTTGTTAGGGCAGTGGGAAGGAATAGAACACAATTTCCATGATTCTTTAGAATCAGTTACTTTTCTATTCCTTTGGCCCTAGTTCAAATCATCATTTAGCTGGTGTAGTTATAGACTTAAAAATAATAAAAAAAAAAAACTTTGGCCGGGCACAGTGGCTCATGCCTGGAGATGCCTGTAATCCTAGCATTCTGGGAGGCTGAGGTGAGTGGATTGCCTGAGCTCAGGAGTTAGAGCCCTGCCTGAGGCAAAGTGTGACCTCATCTCTAAAAATAGGGGGTGTTGTGGAGGCTGAGGCAAGAGAATTGCTTAAGCCCAATAATTTAAAGTTCCTGTGAGCTGTGATGCCATGGTACTCTACTAAGGGTGACAAAGACACTGTCTCAAAAAACAGACAAATAAAAAACAAAAAAACAAAACAAGCCCCCTCAAATACAGAATTTAATCATTAAAAAGTAGCAATTTTCTGCTCCCTCTCCCATCCAGTCCCCAAAATAAAAAACTCAGAAGTCACAACAAAGATTCTGAGCATTATACAATTTGTAAAAGCTAAAATGTTTTTCCCAAAGCAGTTTCTATTTTATGATTGGTAAATACAAATTCCACACATAGAATACAATTAAAAAACTTAAAAAGTAATATGCTTAAAAACTTCTTTAGTTAAAATATCAAGAGAAAGGTGATAAAATTCTTAGGAACAGAGTAATTTGAATCATTATCTGTTTAACATTAAAAGAGAACCCCACAAAAAAAAAAAAAAAAAAGAGAACCCCACAACCCATCCTGGAGACTATAGGCTGAAAACAACATAAATGCAATAAACTGATAAAAATGTAACCACACAGTAAAATTAAATTCACTTTTAATGAAATTAAAGTTTTGGAGTCAAATGACTTAATTGTTAGAATAACACATACACCTTCTCTCAAGTGATTATACAAAAAGCTTCCTTTTCTCTAATGTGACAGTTACATTATAAATGAATCCAACTGCTATGTAATCAAATGAAATTTCTTTTTTATTTTTTTAAGACAGAGTCTCACTCTGTTGCCCTGGGTAGAGTGCCATGGGATCATCATAGCTCACAGCACTCAAATTCTTGGGCTTTAGTGATCCTCTTGCCTCAGGCTCCCAAGTAGCTAAGATTACAAGTGCCCACCAAATGCTCAGCTAGTGTTTTCTATTTTTAGTAGAAATGGGGTCTCACTCTTGCTCAGGCTGGCCTCAAACTCCTGAGCTCAAGCAATTCCTGTCTTGGCCTCCCAAAGTGCTAGGATTACAGGAGTGAGGCACTGCACCTGGCAATAAATGAAATTTCTTTTTGTGGTATCATCTATTACTTTAACATATCAGAGGAATTTACATAACACTCTAGAGAACAGAAGTAAGAGGTAATAGGTACTTCAGTACTACCCATATCATCTACTAAGACCACAGTGTGAGCAACAGAGTGTAAATTCATGGTAGTAGTTCCTTGAATAAAACTTCTTAGACAGAATCTTCCACAAACACAGGTTTTTGCAATATCCAAATCTTGACAAAGATGGAATGGAATGATATGGGAGCCATATGGAATCCTATTGGAAAAAATGTTTAATAACATGTTATTAGATTCAGAACTTCACGTATTAGGACATAATTATTAAGACACTGAGTTACACGCATGCAACAATGTAAAAATAAATTACTTTATTACTTAAGTGACTCATTATTTGTTTTATCTTAATTGGTAAGAAGGGGAAAAACATACTAAAAAACCACACTTGACATAATGTGAACTTAAGATACTGTTCCATAAAGTATCTTTTGGCATGGCTGCTTAATAGCATAATTCACTAAAAAGAATGGTGTCCCAAAATGGGGTGGCAGGGACTGACCCCACTGATACTTTGCTTTTGTCTATTCTGTTGTCCAGGATAAACAAATGCACATCAAAAAAAACAGGTCGGGGTCAGTCCATGACACTACCCCATGTAACTATTAAAATCCTTAAATGGGGCTCAGCGACTGTGGCTCAACCGGCTAAGGCGCCAGCCACATACACCTGAGCTGGTGGGTTCACATCCAGCCAGGGCCCGCCAAACAACAGTGGCGGCTGCAACCAAAAAATGGCCGGGTGTTGTGGTGGGCGCCTGTGGTCCCAGCTACTTGGGAGGCAGAGGCAGGAGACTCGCTTGAGCCCAGGAGTTGGAGGGTGCTATGAGCTGTGATGCCATGGCACTCTATCCAGGGTGACAGCCTGAGGCTCTGTCTCAAAAAAAAAAAAAAAATCCTTAAATGATACCCAATGCAATTAAAATTGTATCAAACTTTTTGCGATTATCTACAAGATACAGAGAGTCCTGCAACTGATTGCCCACTGCCCAACTCCTCCAGGCTAAACACAGCCATGCCCATTACTTTGTCTCCAAAACATAACTTAAACTAGCATTTAAAACCCTTCCAGAAAAGGGTTTTTATTGTATTATTTCTTTCATACATGTCTTTGAGAAACAGTAGCCTCAGGAGAAACTCATTGTCAAAAGACACAATTTCAAATTCCTTCAAATCAGGGGTTTTAACTTGAATTGTCAGTATCACTTCTGCAGATCTAAAAAGATCTGCAAAGATCCACATCAAAGCAAAAATAGTAGTTCCCTTTAGAAGAGGATCTAGAATTGGTCCTATTTGCAATTTTTAATTTTTCATTAAAAAAAAAAAGCCAAGAAGTGTCTATCACATGTTTACATTGTATGCTTCTCTTTTAGGATAGATAGTCACAGTCTGAGGAAACAGATAATAAAAACTGCATTTTCTATCTACTGCATTTTTCCAAATATTTTCCTAGTAGAGCGTAACTTTGTTTCTAACTACTAGTTAGGACATTTATCAACAGCTAGATAATAAATATTGTTGTCATATCTTTGGATCTACATTCTATTTTAAACCAAGGGGCTGAAAACATGCAAAATTAATCTTCAGTAAAGGTTAGGGTCACTTTACGAGGAGCTATATTAATAGAGGTCAAGTTTAAAAAACAATATAAACACTATAATGTTAATTTATTCAGCACTAATAAATTATTTTGCTACTGGATTGTGCCTAACCAATTATATTAATTTTGATAATCTATTTTTTCCTTCCAATGCTGTATTTTTCCATGTTAGACTTTAGTCAGTTTTTCCTTATTGTTTAGCCAATTTGTTGTAATCTTTTCAATCCTTGAAAATTGTTCATAATGTTTTTTCATATGGACATAATTTTCAAGTTCAAATAAATACAACATACAATTTCTGTTTTTTTCTTCTTTTTCAGTCTCATTCTGTCACCTGGGGTAAAGTGCTGTGGCCTCAGTTAGAGCAACCTCAAATTCCTGGGTTCAAGCAATCCTCCTGACTCAGCCTCCTGAGTAGCAGGGACAACAGATGTCTACTACAATGCCCAGCTAATTTTTCTATTTTTAGTAGAGATGGGGATCTTGCTCTTGCTCTTGCTCAGGCTGGTCTCAAATTCTTGAGCTCAAAGGATCTGCCAGCCTCAGCCTCCCAGAATGCTAAGATTACAGGTGTGAGCCACCATGCCCGGCCATATTACTTCTTTCATACATGTCTTAGAGAAACAATAGCCCCAGGAAAAACTCATTGCCAAAAGACACAATTTCAAATTCCTTCAAATCAGGGGTTTTAACCTGAATTGTGAGCATCACTTCTGAAGATCTAAAAAAAAATATATAACAGAGGCCCATCTCCAGAAATTCTGAACTAGTTGTGTTCAGTGGAATTTAGGGATCTATATTTCTTATCTGTAGTTTCAAAGCTCCTTTATAGCTAATGACAACAACATTGATTAATTGGTTTTTAATTGCCAGACAAGCAAATTACATGTATTTATATATCCAATAAATATTTACTGAAACCTTTTATAAGCCAGGCAATGCTCTAGGCAATTACGTGTACAATCACTGACAGGCAATTCTTAACTCCTAGTTAAGGGTCAATGCCTTAAACCAGAGGTTCGGAAGTATGCATCACTAGCATCTGTATCACATACAGCAGCAGTATCACCTGGGAACTTGTCAGAGATGCAATTTCTTCAGCCCCATCCCCAGTTTATTGAATCCGAGTTTCTGAGGGTGGTATCCAGTAACCTTTTTCAAATCAGCATCACCTGAAAGCTTGTCAGAGCTAAAGACCTCTGCCCCAGACCTCTGAAACAGAGTCTAACAAGACTCCCAGGAGAACTGGATATAATTTAAAGTTTGAGAAGCATGACCTAAAGCAGTGTTTTGTTTTTTTAAGAGATGGGGGTCTTGCTATGCTGCCCAGGCTGGACTTCAAAGTCCTGGGCTCAAGTAATCCTCCTGTCTCTGCTTCCCTGGTAGCTGGGAGTACAGGTGCATACCACTATGTCCAGCTGGCACTGGTTTTTAATTATAGTAAGCTGTATGTTAGAATCAATCATCTGGGAAGCTAAAAAACAAAACAAAACAAAACAAAAACTGAGCCCTGTAATACCAGCACTTAAGGAGGCTAAAGTGGGAAACTACTTTAGGCCAGTTTGAGAGAGGCCTAGGCAATATGGCAAGAATCCCATCTCTAAAAAATAAAAAAAGTTAGCTAGATGTTGTGGTGTGTACCTGTAGTTATAGGCACTCAAGAAGCTGAGGCAAGAGGATCACTTGAGCACAGTTGGAGGTTACAGTGAGCCTATGATTACACATTACATTCCAGACTGGACAACAAGGTGAGACAGTGATTCACTCTCTTTCTCTCTGTCACACATAAATATATACAGTAGAACCTCCATAGTGAAACACTGCTACGCTGACTGCCTCCTAAGTTGACCCAATTTTCACAGACTGGACACACACCACATGTATGTATCAGTGCAGCAGGCCTAGTTCTTTGTTGACCACCTCTGTGTATTAACCAGTTTGTTACAGTCCCTTGAGTGGTCAACTTACAGAAGTTCTGCTGTAATGAGTCCTGTGATAAAAAAGAAAAATCAAGCAAGGTTAAGGAGGTAAGCAATAAAACTTTAGATAGGATAAACAGGTTAAGACCCTTCTGGGCTGACAGTGGGCAGGGAACTGAATAAAATCAAAGTGAGCTATGAAACTTCCTGGAGGAAAACCATTCCAGGAAGGCGAGAAACAGCAGGAAGGCCATTACGGCATGGGGTGAGACTGTATCCCATGGTCATCGTAGGCTGTGTCAGACTTTAACTACTACTCTGAGTTTAACAAGAACACTAGGATCAAAGGTACTACATTTAGGACTATTCAAATCTTACCTATTATTTAATATTGTTCGTGCGGAAGACTCCAATAAAGTTAATGGCAATTGCAGCATTATAACTGGAAGGACTTCTGGTTGTTCAAAATCATTTCCAAAAAGATCCAAGTATTCAAGGGATAAATTTTTAAATTCACTAGGCAAAAATGGAAGCTTATTTCGGGCTGCTGACAAAAAACGAAGGTTTGTTAGTTGTCCTATCTTGAAAGGAAATCGAATCAATTCATTATCATCAAGTTTTACATCTGTAAGTTCTCGGAGCTGGCAAAACTGCACAGGGAGTGCTTTGATTTTGTTCTTGCTGAGATCCAAACACCGAAGTGACTTTTGCAGTGTAGAGTGACACAAGGCTACACTAAATGACTCCAAGTGATTGTCACTCAGGTTCAGTTCTTGAAGGTGTATGAGGTCTCCAATTGTAGCTGGAAGCTTTTTTATATGGTTGTGACTCAAGTCTAATTTCTTAAGGTTTTTTAAGCAAAGCATACGCATGTCAACTCGGACAAGCCCACAATAAGAAGTCTGAAGAAGTTCCAGAGAATATGGAAAGTTCTTGCTTAGAGGATAATCCTTTTTGGATGTGATAACCATTTTAGTTTTAAATTTTTCAAATTCTGAAGTCTTCACTGGTGTGAGCAATGAAAGTGGTGCTTCCACATCACGGCCTCGATGAGCCAGTTTCACAGCTGAAAGGAAACCCTTTAAACTGCTGGAATTGGCCTGAATAAACAAAAATAAGTTGTAACATTATAAATTCCATTGTAGATAACATATACATGCTAGTTCTTCCCATAACAAATTCCTTAAAGAGTTATATATGAATGTAAGACAATCATTTATTGAAATTGGCTGTAAAAAATAATTTTTTACCAGTCTGAACAACATAGTGACACTTTATCTCTATAAAAAATAGAAAAATTAGGTAGGTGTAGTGCCTTGCTTTTGCCTGTAGTCCCAGCTGTTTGTGAGGCTGAGGCAAGAGGATCACCTAAATCCAGGCGTCTGAGGTTGCAGTGACTTATGATGACACCATTGCACCCTACCCCAGGCAATGGACACTGTCTCAAAAAAATAAATTTTTAAGTATTTTGTTTTTACTAAATTTAAAACTTTAAAGGATTTTGAAAAAATTATGTTGAGACATATTCCAAATTATTAAAAGCCAAATCATAAGAGTATAAAATAAGACAGGAAAACCTTAAAGATTCTACTTAAGATTTGGCTTTAAGATGAACTGACCCAAATTTCCAGTGCCTCTAAGATAAAACACGCACACAAAGACTAAGATTGTGTGAAGTGATGGTGCTCTCAAAAGGAACAGGTGCCGGAAAATCGGTAAGGCAAGAGAGATTGTTCCCGGCTGGCAAAACCGCATAGGGAGTGCCTTAATTTTGTTCTTGCTGAGATCTGTATGTTCTTCTCTGAGACAGAGAAATCACTGATAAAGTGGCATGTGAGCTAAGACATCAATAAAAACAGCTAATACTTATAGAATACTTTGGAAGTTACCTAAAGTTTACAGGTGAAGGATGTAAAACTTCAGCAAGTTTGGGAAACTAAGTATATAATGGTATTTTATTGGAATGAGGGCACATTGTCAAGATTGGGATGAGGTGAGACTGCCAAAGTGGGAATGTTCAGGCTGTACTAAGTAAGTTCAAGCTGAGTAAATTCAAGCATGAAAATTACATGACAAGTTAAACTATGTTATTTTTAACTCAGTGAGATCTCAGCTTGTTTTTATTTATTTTTTTTGAGACAGTCTCACTAAGTCACCCTCACTAGAGTGCTGCGGCGTCACAGCTCACAGCAACCTCAAACTCAAGGGTTTAAGTGATTCTCTTGCCTCAGTCTTCCAAGTAGCTGGGACTACAGGTGCCGGCCACAACACCCAGCTACTTTTTTTTGTTGTTGTCATTGTTGTTTGGCAGACCTGGGCTGGGTTTGAACCCATCAGCCCCCTGTATGTGGCCAGCACCCTAGCCGCTGAGCTACAGGCGCCGAGCCCTCAGCTTGTTTTTAGATTGAAGTTAGTGTCAGGATAGGCTGGAGATCAAGGAGAAAATGACAAGAACATGGAGGAGCTAGGAGAAAATGATTCCATTCAATCAAAATTCCTTACATAATTATTTAATTTTTTGAGTCTCACTCTTCTGCCACAGGCTAGAGTGCCAGGGTATCAGCCTTGCTCGCAACAACAACCTCAAACTCTTGGGTTCAAGTGATCTTCCTATTTTATATTCCCAAATAGCTGGGACTATAGATAGCCACTACAGTGCCAGCTAATTTTTCTACTTTTAGTAGAGGTTGGGCATGGTGGCTCACCCTGCAATCATAGCACTTTCAGAGGCCAAGGTGGGTAGACTGCTTGAGCTCAGGAGTTTGAGACCAGCCTGAGTGAAATTCCTGTCTCTATTAAACATAGAAAAATGAGCCAGGTCTTGTGGTGGGCATCTGTAGTCCTAGCTACTAGGGAGGCTAGGCAAGAGGATCACTTGAGCCCAGGAGTTTGAGGTTGCTGTGAGTTTTGATAATGCCATAGCACTCAATCCCAAGGTGATAGACTGAGACTCTGTCTCCAAAAAAAAAAAAATATATATATTTTTATATGTATGTGTATATGTATATATATATATATATATATTTTTTTTTTTTTTTTTAAATAGAGATGGGGTATTGCTCTTGCTCAGGCTGGTCTCAACTCAAAAGATCCACCTGCCTCAGCCTTCCTGAGTGCTAGGATTACAGGCACGAGCTGCTGTGCCTGGCCAAGTTATTCAATTTTTAATGTTTACAAAGCACTTTACTTGAGGTTAAAGATAATGCAAGACCAAAGACAACATTGTTCCTACTGTCTCAGTTGGGAGAAAAGAAAAAAGGAGAAATAGGGCAAGGAAAACGGTTTTGGAAAAATTCTTTTTTTTTTTTTTTTTGTGACAGAGCCTCAAGCTGTCACCCTGGAGAGAGTGCCGTGGCATCACAGCTCACAGCAACCTCCAATTCCTGGGCTCAAGTGAGTCTCCTGCCTCTGCCTCCCAAGCAGCTGGGACTACAGGCGCCCGCCAGAACACCCGGCCACTTTTCTTGGCTGCAGCCATCATTCATTGCTGTTTGGCAGGCCCGGGCTGGATTCGAACCCGTCACCTCAGGTGTACATGGCTGGCACCCTAGCCCATTGAGCCACAGGCGCCAAGCTGAAAAATTCTAATAGTTGATGTATTTTTAAAAATTATAGTAAATAAAATACAAAAAAAGAGTAGATAAAATTACATTTTATCTCCTTTTTTATACCAAACTTATGTTTGTAACTTGTAGTTTACCTGGCAAAATGTAGACCTGTGCCACTAGCCTATAGAGTTCCAGTCTAAGAAGACCCTCATGTTCCATCTTGGGCAATGAAGCAAACTGTTTTCCTCCCATCCTGGGAAAATGACTTACTCTGCCCTTTTAGAAGGCACACAAGTGTATCTGGGAAGTTGCCTCTGATGGCTCTGCCTCTTCAAGCGTACCTCTAACAGTCCGGCCCTGTTTAGCTATATGGGATATCCCGATGCTTAGCCTTCTTCTTTAAAGAAAATATAGCCTAGGCTCGGCGCCTGTGGCTCAATGGGCTAAGGCGCCAGCCACGTACACCTGAGCTAGCGGGTTCTAATCCAGCCCAGCCGCCAAACAATGACGGCTGCAACCAAGAAATGGCCAGGCGTTGTGGCGGGCACCTGTAGTCCCAGCTACTTGGGAGACAGAGGGAGGAGACTCGCTGGAGCCCAGGAGTTGGAGGTTGCTGTGAGCTGTGATGCCACAGCACTCTATCCAGGGTGACAGTTTGAGGTTCTGTCTCAAAAAAGAAAATTAAAGAAAATACAGCCTAGCAACCTAACCATTAATGTTTCTAATACCATACCTTACTTAAACAGATATCCACAGGAGGCTCCTTTAAACGAACAGTGGCTTTCCCCTCATCCACAAATTTGGTAAAGAGTTGCTCAATGTTCTCCTTTAGCTGATTAACACCAAAGAGAAAAAAGGATAAAACTAGATATTGTTATTCAATATTTACTGCAACTAGAATGTGCCTGTCACTTTGACAGGCTTTGGTTTGGCTTTAGTCCTTTGAGTCTGGGTGTCACAGTTTCAAGTTTTAAAGTTTGGGCTGGTCGCGGTGGCTCATGCCTGTAATCCCACTACTCTGGGAGGCGGAGGTGGGATCGCCTGAGCTCACGAGTTAGAGACCAATCAGAGCTAGAGCGAGACCCACATCTCTAAAAATAGCCAGGTGCTGTGCCCCACAAGTGCAGTCCCAGCTACTAGGGAGGCTGAGGCAGGAGGATCGCTTGAGCCCACGAGTCTGTCCCACTTTACTGAGGATGACAAAGTAAGACTCTGCCTCAATTAAAAAAAAAAAAGTTTCAAAGTTTTTTTTTTTTTTTAAGCAGTTGGGAAGTTACACTCCTCATCTAGCTGGTGGTGGATATTAATACTCCATCTGTCCAGTAACACTCCCCTTTTTTGAGAACAGAAACCCCAGTGTTTCTGTAGATGTTCCTCTTCTCCCATTACAACTATGTAGCTGCAGTAAGAGTGGCCCAAATAGTTTCTTGCCTTCATAACCTCAGTCCATTAGAGTGGGATGCCTCCCCACAGAGTACATATAAATCCCATGAGAGCAAGAGTCTACTCCTTTGTTTACTACTCTACCTCCACACCTAGAACAGGTGCTCAAAAAATTTTAACTGCTGTTGCCTCTGCTTTCGACTTCAACAACTATTGAAAGGCCACAAGCACCAAGTACTACGAGAGAAGCATGGGACACATGGGGGAATAATTCTGGCATAGGAATTACACTTACAGAGGTGACAATCTGATCAGAGTATTACTTAAAAAGTAATTACAAACATGGCAAATATTAAGACATGAGAAACGGTAGGCTGCTATGATCTGTTTAAGAAAAAACTAGGGAAAATACCGTGGGAGAAACAGAATCTACTGAGCAAAAGCGACACTATCTTCCTGTCCCCTGCACTGAACAGCCGCTTCGCTTGCAGTTGTTTCACGAGGCAGAATCTGCAGAGCCTTGAAACGGGCGGGTTGGCGTCCACACTAACCAGCAAGGGCGGGAATTCAGAGTCACAGAAAAGGGCAGGGGAACCGCGGGAACGTGCACTGCCACCCCCTCCTTCAGGTCCGAGGGAGACGGCGTCAGCTACTCCAGGGCTCGGCCTCCGGGCTCCGGGGAGGCGCGCCGGGCCGACTCCCACCCAGTCCCGCACCTCGTAGCGGGTCCCGCGCCGGTCCTTCAGCGTGGAGACGAGCAGGCAGGCGCGGCGCGGGCCGCCCGAACCGCTGCTGGGCGCCTGCTGGCCGAGGCTCAGCACGGCGCGGGCCCCCTTGCCGCGGTTCCTCAGCCCCAAGGCCGGCAAGTGCCGGCTGACCACCTCCACCTCGCAGTGCAGCTTCATCTCGCACGGCCGCGGCGAGCGCACGCTCGGCTTCGAAGCTTCCTGGTTCCCGCCACCGCGCCGGCGCCGGGTCCTCGGCGCGCAGGCTGCCCGCGCACGCGCCTGTCTGCTGGGCGCCGCCGGCGGCCTCAGGACCGCGGCTCGACGAGTGCCGCGGGGACAGCGTCCCCTCTCCCGTGCAGGGCTGGGTCTTCACTGCGGCTGTGGATCGGCGGGGCGCGGACACCGACCTCCTGAAGGCCGGGCTCGCGCTCCCCGAAACCGGCCATCGGCCGGGGCGCCACACCCTTCCCCCGCGGGCGGCGGCTGCGGGGTGTGTCCCGGCGGGCTCCGGGGCTGTCACTCAATCTGCCTCCGGCACCGAGCGGCCTCCGACCGGCCCGAGGCGCGGGGCAAGGCCGCACCCGCCGGCGGGGCCGAGTGGTTGGTTTTGTTTTTAGTGGCTCCCAGGAGGTAACGCTTGTGACACAGGAACGGAGCTTTCTATGACGGTGTTTGACTCGGAAGTTCTTGTTGAACAAATTCGTACTTTGCACCGACGATGGGTTGGATGGAATAGGCTTAGCTGCATCTGGGACTTGGAAAGACGGTCCCGATCCCATGTGGCCTTGGCGCTCCTGATTCCATTTATTGTCCCAGAGTGGGGCGTGCTCTCGTTTTCAGGGTTAGAGTTTTACCCCAATATATGGGCTGTGGGAACCTCCCTCGTCTTACCCCGGTCGCGGCATTTTATTAAACATTTAGTCTGAGTTGTACTTTTGTAATTGTCAAATGCCTTTTAGAAATTAATTTTCAATTCAACCATGACAACATGACTTATTCTCAAATGAGCACCCCCGTTTACATGTTGGATCTAAAAGTGTTGTCTGTTGTTGTTTGTGTTCTTTGGAGAGCATCTGATCTGAATTTCTGCAGTTGTAAAGAATGGGACGATAAACCTAGACTTACATGCATATGTATGTCTGAAACACTCAAGCTGTGCAAAGCTGGAGATGTGTGAAGGACATGAAGGATTTCTTGTGGGGTTTTAACATAGTTTTTGGTAACAGTTCTTTTCCCAGACATACAAACACGACCCCCTCTGCCCCTTGCCTCCTTCACCCCTGGCCTATTTTGTGTAGGTCTGACAAAAGTTATTTTATCCTGGCATCTGCAGGTTTCACTTCTCTGTAGTGGGTTGCCTTTCTTTGATGAGACTTTTTGGTCAGGTTGTTTTTCCACCTTGATTTCCCAATTAATACTCATCTTTGCATTCTTAGAACTACTATGTCAATTCAGAGCTGCCTCGCTTTTCTTCAGAACTATCGCTAAATTACCAAGTCTTCTTGCTTCAATACAGTTACCTATTCATTGAATAATTACCGTGTTCTTGTTGTATGAAAGCACTTATGTTAAATGTTTAGAAGGCAAAGTTGAGTTTACAATGCTTAGAAGAGACAAGTAAATCAACAATTACACTACATGGGGATAAATGTTAGATGAGACCTTTAGAGGAGTATAAAGTAGGGAGATGATGAAATAACTTGTTTGGCTAAACCAAGGCCTTTGAACTGGTTCTTCTGGCCAGTAAAGAGCTTACTTTGGAGGTAGGACAAGCCTGGAGGCAGGATATCTGGCAGCTAATGTAATAATCAAACATTCACACGGCAGCCCATTAAATTTCTAAAAGAATCTCCTTTTAAAGAATACTCAAGTTTTGGAGCTAAAACACAGTTTACAGATATTCTTCAATTCTCTCATTTTATACAAGAGGGAAAGTTATAATATTTGGTGATGATGTCATAGATAATGTTAGAACAAACAGGGTTAGAGCTCTCTCAGATGCTGCATTTACTTTCTCCCAAAATCCTTCATGGATTTCCATTCTTGACAATTTAATCAAATATAATTGCCCAGGCTCGGCGCCTGTGGCTCAATGGGCTAAGGCGCCAGCCATGTACACCCGAGCTGGTGGGTTCGAATCCAGCCCCGGGCACCAAACAACAATGACGGCTACAACCACAAAATGGCCAGGCACCTGTGGTCCCAGCTACTTGGGAGGCGGAGGCAGGTGACTCACTTGAGCCCAGGAATTGGAGGTTACTGTGAGCTGTGATGCCATAGCTCTCTATCCAGGGTGACAGCTTGAGGCTCTGTCTCAAAAAAAAAGAAAAGAAAAAACAAATATAATTGCCCAAAGGCTTGTCTGTAGCTTTCTTTGGAATCAGATCCTTTATCTAGCAAGACAAATTGCTCCAGGGCAGCCTCTGTGGTTTTTCCGGTTCCTACTTAGTACCTGTCCTTGGGATTCACCTTTGTCAGAATTCAAACAATGCATTTTAAAACACATTTCATCCATCACATTTGGGTCTTCACAGGAAGAATTTTATGTTATCCTGTCTAAAATACTGCTATATGATTACTTTTTAAATGCCTTTTCTCACCTCTAGATGGCAAGGTTCCCCAGGCCTGAGTTACTACTGTTAAAAACACATATACAAGGTCTAATGTGTTCACATACAGTAGGTACTCAATGCCTATTTGTAGAAAGAATAAATGAATATTGCTTTTAATTTATTCAGTTAACAAATATTTATGAAAGCCTGCATTGTCCTATAATAGTGTGATCACACATTCAATTAAGGTTGCTTATGTTAAGGTAAGTAGCTAGCCATTTGGGAGGGGGAAAAAGCTGAATTTCTCCCTTTTTCCTGCAGGGGACAGTGAAATAAATTTTAGGCGGATTCAAGATTTAAAATAAAACTGAAAATGCCAAAATAATCACAGGAAGCCACAAAATTTTTTAGAATCTTGATGCAAAGCCTAAGTTTTTTTGTTTTTGAGACAGAGCCTCAAGCTGTCATCCTGGATAGAGTGCTGTTGCATCACAGCTCACAGCAACCTCAAATTCCTGGGCTTGAGCGAGTCTCCTGCCTCTGCCTCCCACGTAGCTGGGACTACAGGCGCCCGCCACAATGCCCGATTTTTTGCTTGCAGCCATCGTTGTTTGGCAGACCAGGGCTAGTTTCGAACCTGACACCTTAGGTGTATGTGGCTGGTGCCTTACCCTGTTGAGCCACAGGCGCCGAGCCCAAAGCCTAAATTTTAATACATAGACTTTAAAACTTTTTGTGCAAAAAGGTATATAATAAATGAAAATAAATAAGAATTTGAGATGATGAATAAACTAACTTTGCATTAATATGGAGGTCAAAGATGTATTTCTTTGCATATAAGTACAAATATATAAACTACAGATAATCAGCACATTAAGAAAGTAGGCTGTGGACTCCAAGAAGTTCTCAGATAAAGGTGTATAAGATGTTTGGCTTATAAACATAAGAAAATGCACTCAGCCTCATCAAAGAGTGAAGCTGAAACAGGACTTAACCATTTTTAGGCTGTCTGAACAACAAATATACAAAAGTTTGCTAGTTCATCTGTTGGGAGATTGTGGGAAACAGTTACTTACTATGGGTATGGGTATGAGTGTTACAGTTGCTACAGGGAAAGTTATAAATATTTATAAAAGCTCATATTCTTTGACCTGGAAGCTCCATTTCCAGAATGCTATTTTATTTTTATTTATTTATTTTAATTTTTTTTTTTAGAGTGGGTTCTTTTTTTTAAAAATAGAGACAGGGTGTTGCTCTGTCACCCAGGCTGGGGTAGGGTACCACAATCACAGCTCATTGTAACCTTGAACTCCTGGGCTTATTCAATACTCCTGCCTCAACTTACCAAAGTGCTGGGATTTTAGGCATGAACCACCACGTCTGATCTGAGGATGCTATTTTGTAGATATACTTTATATATATATACCTATAGACACACTTTATAAAATCTTATAGACTTACTTTATTATCTCTATATATTTATCCATAGATATAATAAGTATGCAAAGAAATGTTCACCCAAAGATATTTCAGTTCAACTTCAATCTTTGTTTTGTTGTATATTTCATCATAACTTTTATACCCTTCTAAGACGCTTTGTACTCTATTTATTTGTGAGAAACATTAAATATGGTATGCTTCTGTTGTAAAAATGAAAAGAAATATATAAAAATATAAATACCAATATATGTATGTGCCCACATATACATACGTACATATACATGTGTGACCCTATATACATCAGTAAGATATAAATGCCAGGAAAGCTTTATAGAAGTTTGACACTAGAGCCTCCCCAATCAGGCTTTAAAATAAAATAACTTTTCTTTCTTTCCTTTTTTTTTTTTTTTTTTTTGAGACAGAGCCTCAAGCTGTCACCCTGGATAGAGTGCTGTGGTATTACAGCTCACAGCAACCTCCAATTCCTGGGCTCAAGCGAGTCTTTTGCCTCCGCCTCCCAAGTAGCTGGGACTACAGGCGCCTGCCACAATGCCTGGCCATTTTTTGGTTGCAGCCATGATTGTTGTTTGGCGGGCCTGGGCTGGATTCGAACCAGCCAGCTCAGGTGTAAGTGGCTGGCGCCTTAGCCATTGAACC
This sequence comes from Arctocebus calabarensis, assembly GCA_963573935.1. Taxonomy (NCBI): domain Eukaryota; kingdom Metazoa; phylum Chordata; class Mammalia; order Primates; family Lorisidae; genus Arctocebus; species Arctocebus calabarensis. Next base: position 7,792 of record CAUYON010206489.1, on the reverse strand, counting down.
ACAGGTGCTGAGCCAAAATAACTTTTCATTCTTATCTATCACTAGGCCTTTTGTGCACTTCCTGCTCTGGTTATACAAGGTTATTCACCTTTCCCAAACCTTTTCCAACTCCATTCTTAGGCTCAAGCTCTTAATCACACCAAGCATTTCCTTCTATCAAGTGTTGCCTGCAGAAATCCCGTTTTTCCAGGTCTAGCTCAAAGTTCCCTCCAAAGCACCTCAAGTTGAAATTAATTTCTCTCTTCTTTGTTTTTATACTTCATAAGCACATCCATTATTCAATACAGAATATTCTCCTTATTTAGTTGTATGCATAATGACTGGGCACAAAAGTGAAAGGAGAGGAAAGAGTTCTGGGAGATAATCCTGTTTCCCATATTAGATTAGCAAATTTGGAGAGTGGAGATATTGGTCTTGTCTGATTTTTAAATCTCTGACTCCCCTTCTTTAAACATATAACACAAAACCTAACTTAATGATTGGATAGCCTCTACTCAACTAGAAACCTGAAAAAAGGTACCATAAAGAAGTGTTGTATTTCAATTCTAATTGAAGAGTACATGTGTAAAAGTTTCCTGAATTGTTGCACTGTGTGCAACGTTTCATAAATCTAGTTGGTTTTGATTACAGAGCCATGCACAATTTTATCTAGAGGCATTATAAATGTTCATTTGGCATTTGGATATTTTTCAACAGAGATTTTGTTTTTATTATGATTTTTTTTCTTTATATATATATATATATATTTTTTCCTATTAACTTTTCATCAAATATTCTGGTCAAAGCAACATATACTACATATTACTTGTTTATATAACTTTATTTTACTTTTATCATTTAAGTTCAGCCATCTACATTTAAGTATCAAATACCCTAAAAGGACCAGAAAACCTATTATTCTTTTTTATTTTTCTTCTTTTCTGGAAGGATGTGGGTGTATTTCTTTAATAAACGCTGTCAATTGAAAAAAATCATTGAAAATGCATTGTTTAACGAAATAAAAGGAAACTCCTACCGTTGACTTGTAATTATTGCAGCTTACGTCAGGTTGTTTTTTAAGTTTATTCCAGTAGATGTCACTGTTGAGTTGAAGCAAAATCCGTTTCCAAGTGCAAACTTCTAATTAAAAGAACATGAAAGGTTCACTCGTAAAAGTGTGTTTAATTTTTTGAGGGTTCAAAAATTCCACTTCTTTATTTTTCAAAAGAGACGGGGTCTCACTATGTTGCCCAGGCTGAAGTACAGTGGCTATTCACAGGCGCGATCCCACTACTGATCAGCACGGGAGTTTTGACCTGCTCCGTTTCCGACCTGGGCCGGTTCACCCCTCCTTAGGGCAACCTGGTGGCCCCCCGCTCCCGGGGGGTCACCATATTGATGCCGAACTTAGTGCGGACACCCGATCGGCATAGCGCACTGCAGCCCAGAACTCCTGGACTCAAGCGATCCTCCTGTCTCAGCCTCCCGAGTAGCTGGGACTACAGGCACGCGCCACCGCGCCCGGCGGTGAAACGGCGGTGCTAGAGAGCATTTGAAGCAGTGGTGTGGTGACGTCACGAACCGCCCCACCCTAGCTCATTTCAAACAGCTTGCTGTATTCCCCCTTGGGACACCGTTGCCACACTGCGCATGCGTCACCTTTTAGCACTGCATTCTGGGTAAACTGTCCTGAAAGTTTGAAGGACGCACGCGCACACCAACTCCTTCCTTTTGCCTCGTTGCGCTCCTGAAAGCAGGATGGGACACCAGCAGCTCTATTGGAGCCACCCGCGAAAATTCGGCCAGGGTTCTCGCTCTTGGTAAGAAATAGATTGTGGTTTTAGGAAAAGGTTCCCCTGGGATGCGAGGCTGCTTAAAAGTCTCATTTAGAGGAGCCCGCGGGCGGCGCGTAAGGAGGGGAGACGGAAGCGGAGCTGCGAGCGCCGCCATTACAGGCCTCTGGGATGGGCCAGGAAGGGTCGCGGGCGCGGGGGTGCCCTTCGGAGCTGGGAGGCGTGTAACTTTCGCGACCTGCAGAAACGCTGTCTCCTGTCTTGCAGCCGCGTCTGCTCCAACCGGCACGGTCTGATCCGGAAGTACGGCCTCAATATGTGCCGCCAGTGCTTCCGGCAGTACGCCAAGGACATCGGGTTCATCAAGGTGCGTGCGCGGGCGGAGCAGGTGGCCGGCCCGGAGGGCGCGTCCGGGCTCCCCTCGGCTCTGCGTTAGCGGTTGACCCGGTCGAGGATTTGGGCCTTGAGATCGGTGGACGGGGGAGGGCAGAGACTCGAAACGACTCTTTCCTTTTTCCCTATCTATCTCTGCCTGCTAATTTTATGTGCTCTGTATTGTGTTGGATAAAAGTACTCTTTTTTGGAAGTCACTAACGTTAAATTCTACATCTCCTTTTTCAGCCTTAAAAATATGTGGGTATTTCCTAACCGAATATATGTGTTAACCAGTGACCCGAAATGTTGGATAGCGCTAGATAGGCTTTGTTAGGATTCAGCAAACAAGGGTCTGCCATTTAATGGTTCTATGACTTTGATCAAGTTAATGCTTATATGCGGCTTTCTTGGCTGTTAAAGATAATTTAAGATAGATGTTGTAGAAGGCGAAAATAATTTCACATTGGTTCTTGAAAATCAACTGATTCCTAATTTTGTGTAGAATGTAGTGTTTTTGTGTTTGTGTATTATAGTGATGTAAATTGTTATTAAGAGATCTCTGATGTGGCAGAGACAGTTTCTTTAATCTTAGTGCTGGCCAGATACTTGAGTGTACTTAGTGGTACCTTGTGGACAGTTTGCGTAACTGGGAAGTCTTACCGCAGCTGAGAATACATCATGGTCCACTTACTGGCTGTGTCTGTCCTTTATCAGAGGTAGAGATTGTTAGTGTATTTACCTAATAACCATACTGAGCATTTAGTGAGGATTTTATGTAGTGTTTTGCCTTGAAAAAGTTTTTTTGAGGGAAGACGTGGGAATACCAGTACCAGAAATCATAGTCTAAAATGTAGTAGGGCCTGTGAAGCAGCTTATATAGTAGGCATTCAGTAAACATTAATTTAGACTACTGTAGATTTTGATGTAGAGTACGTCACATTTCCAGCTTAAACAGTATTCTGTGCTGAACTGATTGCTGTCAAAATCAAGCTGAGACTTTAACAGACTTTTGAAATAAATCATTTCCTATCTTTTTTTTTTCTTTTTTTCAGTTGGACTAAGTAATCTTCCTTGAATGGATTTTCCAGGGGGACGCAATGAAAGAAACCGTGCTAACTCAGTGCATACACATATGGCCAATACATGTACATAAAATAAAGTTTAAAAAAACCCATCAGTTTGTGAGTGTTTTAATGTGACTGGAATAGTTAAATGGTTATAGAAATCTCCTTTCAAAATGTATTTCTTTTTAATTTTCTCAATTTACTGAGGGGCTCAGTATAGTAGTACAAGTGAGGGGTGGAAGATTCCTGGATACAGCGATGATTATTGACCAGTGTGACATGAAAATTTTTAGAGATCCTTATTTTTGAAAGAAGCTTGAAGCACAGTAAGTATATTCTCCTTTGTTCTTTTTTTTGATCAACATAATTTAAGTGTGCTGTGGAAGTTTCTGTGGGTTCAAGTGTGCTATGAAAAGGTTGAAAAACACTGGGATAGTCCTTTGAGACAGCAGTGTCATGGCTAGAACTGAGTGAGAAAGTAAAGCAAATTCTGTATTATCCCATATACCATAGGTATTGTAAGATGAGCTTCCATTTAGAGAGTGAATAGAGGAGTGACACGAACTGAGTTATTAAAGGTTGACAGGGTCAACCTGGCCTGGTGGCTGACAACTACAATTCTTGGCACTCTGGGAGGCTGAGATGAGAGGATGGATCCCTTGAGCTCAGAATTTGGAGACCAACCTGAAAAGACAGAACCTGTCTCTATTAAAAACAGAATTTAGCTGAGTGTAGCTTGGTCTACAGTCAAGCACACCACACCCAGCTAGTCATTTTTGGCGGGCCCTCAGTGTTGTCCAGGTTGGTCTCAACTGACCTCAAGTGATCCTCAGGTTTCCAAAGCACTGGAATTGTAGGTGTGAGCCAGGATGTGTGGCCTTAAAGTTGACTGGCAGTTATAAGCAAAATAGTTTTTTTTTTTTTGAGACAGCCTCAAGCTGTCACCCTGGATAGAGTGCTGTGGCATCACAGCTCACAGCAACCTCAATTCCTGGGTTCAAGCAAGTCTGCCTCTGCCTCCCAGGTAGCTGGGACTACCAGTGCCCACCACAATGCCCGGCTATTTTTTGCTTGCAGCTGGTGGCGTCGTTTGGCAGGCCCAGGCTAGATTCAAACCTGTGAGCTCAGGTGTACATGGCTGGCGCCTTAGCCCGTTGAGCCACATGTGCTGAGCTAGGAAAATAGGTTTTAATGAGGCAAGGGTAGAAACAAGGCTTTGTAATAGTCTAGGCAAGTTGTCCTGGTTGGTCTAGAGTAGATAGTAGTAGAGGTAGTGACTGTCTTCTGAAGGGTGGGATAGGGTTTGTTGAAGGATTGGATATGGGAGTTAGGAGTAAGGAATGAATGACTCCAAGGGTTTTGGCCTGAGCAAATGAAAGGATAGAATTGATTTTGAGGTAGGACTGAAAAAATAGATTTGGTAAGCTTTTGTATAAATGGGCCTTAGGAATGGAGATACAGTTCTGGTTGTACGGTATGATGCCTTCTAGTTTGGGGTCATCCTATGACAGTGGTCTATCCTTTGCAGTTTAGGGAGCAAAGAAACATGCAGAAGACTGCTCTTGGGTTACTGCTGGGTTCACAGGTGGGAAGGTGAAGCTTTAGAAAAGCAGACAGGAAGGAGGAAGACCAAGAAAAGAGTGTACTAAGGAGCAGATTGAGAAATCTGTTTTAAGCAGAGAGTGATCAACTTTATTGTGTGCCTCTAATAAAGACAATTCATCACTACAGTTTGATCTGACAGACCGGACAGTGACAAAAGGGAAGCTGGAATGGAAAAAGCATCTTAACTGATTGTAGCTAAACTATCTTTGCAAATTGAAAACAAATGTCTGAACATATTATCCCTAACCAGGCAGTTAGGAACCCTGAAGTAAGTTTCACAGGCTTCATAATAAGTCCATCTAAACTAACGAGTTCCAGGAGTACGTGATAAGCTGCAGTTGTTGCAGAAGTTTGCAGGAAAGAGGCAGGTTTCAGTTAGGTTTAGGGACATAGAATATTGGGAGATGAGGTAAAGAGTGTAAGATTGCTGGAAATGGGATGAGTTGGTGCTGCAGTGTGGATGAGAAGCTATGTTAGCTGAGCAAATGTTAAGTTGGGGAGATAAAGAGGGAAGCTTATCACTTAGTGGTGATTTGGGTGAACAACGATGTGAGATGTGTTTGATTAATTGTGAGTCTCTTGGATGAGCTGGGTTACTCTGGTCTAGTGTGAGAGGCCTGTGTAAGGTCTGTAAGGGATGTACAGTGCCTCGGGGAATACGTGGAAGAAAACGCCTCCTGGTCCTGGCCCTGAGTCCGTGTGGTGAGAAGGCTGGTGTGGATAGGTGGCCTGGCTTCTCAACTAGAGGTTGAGTAATGCTTACTTGATAAAGATTCTGTTTTAAAATTTTTTATGTACCAGGTATTATGCTAAGTGTTTTATGTGAATTACCATTTTTCAAGTCTTTTCAGTATATATCTTCATTACATAGTTGAAACTGAGACTTAGAGATTAAGTAATTTTCCCCAGGTCTCCTAAACAGACAAAACGACTGGAATTTAGTCTGATATCGATGCTTATGCTCTTAACACTCACATCACATTTATTGTTAGGTTAAAGGACTGTGCACCTCTTGTCTCCAAAGATGATGTAATTATTTGAGGGCAGAAGCTATATTTTCTTTCAAATGTACACACATTGCAAGATGCCTTGTATATTAACATCTGTAGTAGGTCCTCAATTATTAGGGAATCATATTAAATTACCTAGTAAAAGCTCAAAAAATGTTGATGGCAAAATATGATAGATGCTATATAGAGGTATATTAGGTTTAGGGCCTGGCTGAGTCTTTTAAGGGTACTGTAACAGTTTATAGACGACTGGGTGGCTTAAATAACAGACATTTCTCATAGTCCTGGAAGCTGGGAAGTTCCAGATCAAGATGCTGGCTGATTCTGTGTCTGGTGAGACCTGTTTCCTGATTTATGGATGTTGGCTTTCTGTGTCCTCAGGGCGAATGGAGCAAATGAGCTTCCTTGGGCTGATTTTATCAGGGCATGAATCCTTTGACCTAATCTCTTCTCAAAAGGCCCACCCTCCTAAAACACTTTGTGAATTAGGGGGTTGGGGCACAAGTATTTAGTGTATAGCATTTCTTTTTCTTTTTCTTTTTTTCTTTCTTTCTTTCTTTTTTTTTTTTTTGAGACAGTCTCAAGCTGTTGTCCTGGCTAGAGTGCTATGGTGTCACAGCTCACAGTAACCTCAGACTTGGGCTTCAGCCTCCCAAGTAGCTGGGACTACAGGTGCCTGCCACAATGCCCGCTAGGCTATGGTTGTAGTTGTCATTGTTCGGTGGGCCTGGGCTGGATTCGAACCTGCAGCTCCAGTGTATGTGGCTGGCACTCTAGCCGCTTGAGCTACAGGAGCCGTGCTTAGCATTTCTTTAATACAACTCTGAAATCGCCATTTTACCAATGAGGTGACTGGCACAAAAAAAAATGAATAACCTCAAGATGGCACAGCCAGTGAGAGTCAGACCAGGAAGCATGTTTTGAAAACTCCTGCTTTTTCTACTAATCTATAAATGTTCAGCAATAATGGAATAAAATAGCCTTGAGAAATAATTTTTAATAAGAAGTAAAAAGATATGTGGTACAATTTCACTATGTTAAAAAAAAGTGCTCAGAAAAATAAATCCCCAAAGAAAGAAACATGCCAGTATGCTAGCTGTGTCTGCTTTTAGTTGGCAGAATTATAAGTGATTTGATTTGTAGCAGTGTCAGTTTAAGGCTTATTTAGAGATGACAGCAGCATATATATACAGTGAAGTGTGTAGCGTCCCTAGTACCAATCTTCTGCCCCTCCTAAAATAGACTGATCCTATTTTTATTTTTATCAATCAGCCTACATCATGCTTTGATCTTTTTTCCTTCTTTTTTTTTCTTCTGAGATGGTCTTTTTCTCTCATTGCCCAGGCTGGGATGTAGTGGTGCGATCATAGCTCACAGCATCCTCAAGGTCCAGACCTCAAATGATCCTCCTATCTCAGCCTCCCAAATTGGTGCTGGGATTTACAGTTGTGATCCCCTGCATCTGGCCTGATCTTTCTATTTTCAGATTGCTCTGAATAGTAAGGTCTTTGTTAGCATTTCTGTGATTTCCTTCTGATTTTGATATTAATTCTATGTGGTTCTATACAAAGATCTAATCTGTTCTCTGAAAGAAAAAGTTAAATATTTAGGTATGAAGGCTATCATGTTTTCTAGAATCTTATTTTAGCCTAGGTCAAAGCATGATGCATGCCGATAAAAATAGAATGAGCTGTTTTAGGAGGGGCAGAAGCGTAACTACTTGGGATGCTGCACTGTTCTGTATATACTGCTGTCACTGGATACCCCATCTTCTTAATCAGGCTAACCATCTCTGAATCTTTTTTTTTTTTTTTTTTTGAGACAGAGCCTCAAGCTGTCACCCTGGATAGAGTGCTGTGGCATCACAGCTCACAGCAACCTCCAATTCCTGGGCTCAAGCGAGTCTCTTGCCTCCGCCTCCCAATTAGATGGACCACAGGCACCGGCCACAACGCCCGGTCATTTT
>CAUYON010206488.1:0-21852 GCA_963573935.1 Arctocebus calabarensis | reverse complement strand
GCTGAGAATGCAGAGCAGCTGCACCTCCCACGCTGCACTGGTAAGGGTGTGAAATGATACAATCATTTTGAAAACAGTTTGCAAGTTTTTTAAAACTTTCAACATAATTCTATCTTATGACTCACAACTTGATAACCATAGAAATGAAAAACTATGTTAACAAAAAGCCTTGTACAAACATGTGCATACCAAATTTTTACTCAGGCCAGCCTCAAAGTAGAGGCTATCCATTTGGTGAATGAAGAACCAAATTGCAGCGAATCTACACAATGCAATACATTTGATACAGGATAGTGGACCCCAACCAGGGGCTCTTTTGAAGGCCAGTGAGTTCTTGGCTTCATGTGGGAAAGAGTTCAAAAGTAAGCTGATAGAGTAAAGCAAAAGCAACTTTTTTAAAGTAAGGGGAAAAAAAGGTGGCTGCCCCATAAACAGGGCAATGGCCATCTCTCAGAGTAATGGAGAGTATGACTTAGTGAGTTTCTGAGGTCTTATTTTATTATTTCTATCTAATTTTATGTTAAGCAGAGGAAGGATTTTTATGGTAAGATGGATTCAGTTCATGGAAATCACTAGGTTCCCATTTGGGCTTTTGATCTTTCCTTAGGTGCCACTAAATAATCAGTAAACTGCTATAAATCATTCACTTCCTAGGGAAAATATGTGGTAGGTGCTAAGTGAGTTTATCTTCTCTATCTACCTTGAAATAAATGCCAAGGATGACACACCCTGTCAGTGAAACAGGTGACACTGAGTGGGAAGTGGGTGATGTTAGGTTGATACATGGGGGACTGTTTATAAAGGTGTGTCTGGAACCACAGTGGGTAAGGCAATGCATCAAAATGTGTTTCTAGGGAGGAACCCCAAAGAAAGCTGAGCCAGAGCTGGCTCAAGGCAACCTTGCCAGAAAGGAGCCAGGAGATGAAATGCCTGGCCAGTCTGCAACCAAACAAAGCTAGAAGGATGGGAGTCTGTGTGTGAGTCATCTGGGGAGCCCAGCAGCAGGTGGCAGATGGAAGGACAGAGAGTGGAGAAGGAAGGACATCAGGACCATACCACAGATCACGGTATCATGGCCCTCATGCTGGACCCAGGGAAGACACACAGCTCTTTACAGGTCCTGAGTTGGTGCCCACTGCAGTGATTCCCTTGCTCTGCCATGCATCCAAACCATGGGAAGAACTTTCATAAATTTCAGACATTTAGGCCCCACCCAAAGCACCTGAACCAGAGACTCCCAGGGAGGGCCTGAAGGTGGTGATTTTGCTGTACTGTCTTCCTTGTTCATTGTCTTCCTGTGGTTCTTCCCTGGCATTGCAACTTCATGTCTTCATAGCGTCATCTGGAGACTCAGGTTTCAGTTCACTATAAGAACGTCCTTGAGCCTAGGCCTAACAGAGGCATCATGTGTTTATAACTCATTTGGACACTGTACCACAGGAGCAGGGCACTAGAGTGGGCTCCTGGGAAGGGATTTTCAAGTGTATTCTCTTCTGGTTGCAAAATGTACTGGGTGGAACTTACTTTAATCCAAATGAGTTTAACATTATGATTATTTCAGGCAAACATCATTGTTTCTATCAGAAATTTCTCAAAGCTAAGATGGCTTATATTTGCTCTTATTGGTTAAAGCATCATCTTAACCAAAAATGTTATGTTCCTACAGTGGATAAATTGGCAGAATGGTGGTTTCTTTGTCCATGGCTGTATTTAGATTAGGATTTAACTCATGCTTCCCATCTTGCTAATAAGTTTATACACACACATAAAAACAATAAAAATACTCAGTATATACCAAGAACGTTTGTTATCTTGTATATTTTATCTTGTATCTCTTGTAACTGCAGAAGTCAAAAGTGACTTGAGTATTATAATTTTAACACAATTATTTCTCTTCTTAAACTGTGTATACATTTATTGGCACTGTGTCTGTGTTTGTGTGTTCATATATTTAGATTCTGAAATGGCCCAGTTCTGGAAAAGTTTGAACTCAGGAAAGCTATCATTTTTTGACCTTATAATTGATTGCCTTAATTGGAAAGTTCTTATGAGGAACTCTTTATGATATGGCAGACACAAACCAAGGACAAAGCAGAGCAAGTGACCCTTCATGCCCCAGAGACAGGAGCCAGGCCCAGGGCTGAGGCGGCTGCACACTCACCACACTCAGACCAGCTGCTGCTCTCACACCTTATACTTTATACCTTTTATTAACAAGCTTTCGCTAAAGATACAATCTGGTGCTACGTGGAGACGGATAGGGACTGGTGTGAAGGCAAAGCCATAAGAGGGAATGGTCCAAGAGAAACTGCTGCAAGGAAGGCTGTGGTGGTTTGCACGAGGGTGTCGTGCAAAGGAGTGAACAGAGGAGTTAGAAGGTGGGATCTGTGGGGAAGACAGATGGTCTGGGTGTAGACAGGAGAAACAAACTGTTGTCAGGAGACCCAAGGGTCTGGGCTGAGCAACCAAGTGGATCTGGGCCATGTCAGAGAAGAACTGGCAGCAGCGCCCGGCAGAGCTGCACATGGGCTCTGACTGCTGGATCTAGTTCTGCTATCACTGCCTCCCAATCACCTGACTGTGGGCCCCAACAGAACAGCTGCACAAAGTTGAAAACTCGCTCCCCATCTAGGATATTTGTGACCTGGAGCCTGTGTCTGTGCAGAGCCTTTTTTCTGAAAGGCCCACCCTTTTTGTTTTCACTCCACTTCCACCCATAATTAAATCTATGGCAATTACATGTGTGATCCCAGGAAGGACATGCAGGATCTCAGGCTCCACCTGATGAAAGATAATCTGTGTTGTAGAAAGATATTGTATTACAGGTGATTCCTAAGTATCATGAAGTTTATAAAGCATTAGCAATATCCCCTACACACCCTGGCAAATTCATCTCTCCTTTCCAGGAAGCAGTCCCTGACCACCCCGATCTAGCTGACAACTGTAGGAGCAGTGCGGAAGGAGGACTGAGCACCAGCACTGAGTGTGCCACCACATTCACCAGCACTGCTAGCTCATAAGCGTTCCCCTTCCACTGGCTGAGAGTTCTGGCAGATAAATGGTTATTTTTCTCTGTGTCTACACCTGTAGACACCTTCCTGTGGGCACCATACAGATACATTCAAAGGCCTCCTCCTAGGATGTCTTCCTGCTGCCTTTAGGCTCTTCCTATACCTGACTTAGAGTTCTTGTCCTGGGCTCAACTGAGAAGTGAGGCCACCTGGTCATGGAGACCAACAGGTAATAAATCTATACCATTCCACACAGGCCTTGCTGCCATGTTCCCAGTTTCCTGCAAAGATTTCACTAGGGAGAGTTTAAAGCAGTCCCAAAGCACACAGGATCAGTATAAAATCTCATGGTATAGACCTACTCCTCCCTAACTTACACCTGCCCGAACCCAGAATGATCTGTCCTCACTTCATCCTGGTGACTTCCACAGGGCAACCCTTTGCTCCCATGATGCTGTCAGCAACCCCACCGAATCCTGTGCTCACCTGAACTGATCCCTCACAGCTAGAGAGCTCTCTGGACCAATGTCTCAGTGCTACCTCCCCTCCCATCACCACACATTGAGACCCACCCAGGGGTTATTCGAACACTCAGGATGCCACCTATGCACTGGCTCTATACAGCCCCTTCATCTTTCTTTAATTCTACATTCCTCCAAGCAGATGTCTGAGGCCTGATTCCACCTGTTCTGTTTCCTAGAATGTTCCCCTGCCCTTCTCAACTCCCTGCTACCCTTTAGATGACATGTCTCCAATAGTCTGCAGTTACTCTGTGTGCCCTTGGCCCTGCCCTAAGAGTCTGAAGAGTGCATGTTACCCTGTGTGTCCCCGGGCCCTGACTGTTCCCACCCCTCTCCAGAATATGAGCTCCAGGGTCCTTGGTCCACCAGAGCAGTTCTGCTATAGCAGCCTCCCAAGCACCTGACACTATGCTGAAGACATGGCAGAAGCTCAGACACCCACAGAGATGCAGGAGGATGTAGCAAAACCCGAATTTCCACTGCATGGAGCCACAGATACCTTTCACACTCCATAGTGGCCTGGCCCTTTTTCACCCTGCTATGGCCTGGGAGGCTGACTTGTCTTCTCTGCATGGCCCAGACCCTCAGGGTGTCAGTGCCATCCTAGAAGAGGATGACAGGAGCAAGGTCGGGGTCAGGGTAACAGGGCCCTGGACAGCTGCATCCTGTGCGCAGATGATAGCCGCCTTCCTGCTCCCTTTAGGCCTGGGGTGGGGGCAGCTGCCCCATGGCAGGGTTTGCGCCTATTGACAGGACCCCCCATTTTTCCTTCCCCCTGCACTCAGGCAGGATCTGACCCATACATAATCATAGTCTGCATCGGCATATGTGGTGTACAGAGTATCTGTTGAGTTCCCGTCCTGTCCTTGAGGCCACTGTCCTTCAGTGGGTAGATAATTTAGGAGTCTTTGGGGTAGATACACATTGAGTATGCAAGACTTTTTCCTTTTAACTTTATTTATTTGAAAACATTATTTCAATATTTGCAGCTTTCTTTGTTTTACATTTTCCCTAAGTACTGACAGAACAACTAAATGCCTGTGTTAGGACTGTGGTGTGCTCAGGAGCATGAGTGACAGTGAAGTTTAGTGCACTCAACATCAAGGGAAAACTGTTATCACAGATAATTTCAAGAAACATAAACAACCTACTCTACTAAACAAAATAATAAGATATGTTTTAAAATTGCAAAACAAGAAACAATGGTTGAAAATATCAACCTCCCTATAGTCATCCATGAAGGTTAGCACCGAACTCTTTAATTTTTTTTTTGAGACACAGTCTCACTATGTCACTCTTGGTAGAGTGCTGTGGTGTCACAGCTCATAGCAACCTCAAATTCTTGGGCTTAAGTGATTCTCTTGCCTCAGCCTCCCAAGTTGCTGGGACTATAGGCACCCACCATAATGCCCAGCTATTTTTTTTTGTTGTTGCAGTTGTTGTTTTTTAGCAGGCCTGGGCCGTGTTCAAACCTGCCTACCTCAGTGTATGTAGCCGACTCCCTAATCACTGAGCAACGGGTGCCGAGCCTCTTTTTAATTTTTTTTTGGCGACAGAATCTCAAGTTGTGAGTGCCGTGGCATCACAGCTCACAGCAACCTCAAACTCTTGGGCGCAAGCGATTCTCTTGCCTCAGTCTCACAAGTAGCTGGGAGAACCGGTGCCCACAACAACACCTGGCTGTTTTTAGAGATGAGGTCTTGCTCTGGCTCAGGCTGGTCTCCAATTCCTAAACTCAGGCAATACACCATCTTGGCCTCCCAGAGTGCTAGGATTACAGGTGTGATCCCAACAAGCCTGGCCTAATTTAAATATTTAAATATGAATGCAAGACCTTAACTAAAAAAAGTTCAATTAAAGTCTCCCTTAGAGGGACAAGCACCAGATGATGCTCACCTAGGCTGGGACCTTCAGGACCTGGCTTCAGGGGCAGCACAATCAAACCAGCAGGTTGCCCTGGGCCCCTGAGTCCTCACAGCAGTGACTGTCCTCCTTCCTAGGAGACCTGATGGCCTATTGTCCCCCTGTGGGGTGCAAGTGGAGTCCAAAGAGCAAAAGGGCCACTCAAGAAAGGCTGGAACGTGGCTCTGAGGGCAGCAGGCTTCTGCCTGTTGTAGTTGATTTCTCTCCTGTGGAATTGATATCACACTCAGTGGGCATGGCAGCCATCTAGCTCTCTTCAGTTCATCCTTATGGAACAAGATGTCCCTGTGATAAAAACTAGTGGCACTTTCCAATTTGGGGGCCAGGTCCTCAGCCATCTTCTTGTAGATGTCTCTTGTCTGCTGAGCAAAGTTTACCATCTCTGACAGGGCAACAAGTCTCTTCTCTATCTCCAAGCAGTGGGCTTCACCTCTGGGAATTTCCTCTCAGCTCCCATCACACGTTGTTGCTTCAAAGCAGTGAGTGTCTGCAGCCTCAGCTTGAGCTCCTGGATCTCCTTGTCCAGCCAGCCAGGCATTGTCTTCCTGCAGAGATGCTGCCTGGGCCTGCAGGATGTTAATTTGCTTTTCCAGCTCCTCCCTCCTTTGGGTTTCTTTGAATACTTGTCCAATGACTTCTCTAATTTTCTCCTCATAGCTTTCCATGGATACAGTTAAGTCACCATTCTCATGGACAGTATTCAAAGAAACTTGAGGCAGGGAGACAAGGGGAGCAACCTATCCTGCTTCCTTCTTCCACCTCCACGTCCCTGTCCTCTGTGTGGTCACATCAAGAGGCTGGGCAGCTGCAGGGGGCTGAGCAGGGTGTGGTGTAGGGATGAGCGTCACCTCATTTGACCCCTCTTGGCCTGGTTTATTCCTGCCTTTGCCCTCTCCAGTCTCCCCTTCTCATTCTCGTCCTGCAATCTTTGCTTCTGTCTAGCAAGGACTTGGTGGAACTGGTCCTCATACCACTGCTGAAGGTCATGGATGTCACCCAAACCCACTGTGGTCTTCCTCTGAAAATCTCCATCATTCTGTGAAATGATTGAGATGTGCTGTGTGTCCAGCACCTAGAGAAATTCAAGAGACTGGCCTTTCTTTCCTTATACAAGGCAACCATTTCCTGTGAGGAAGCTGTCCCTGTTCCATTGAGAGCTGCCAAACAGAGGATTTGGAACCTTAAAGGAGTGGCTTCCACCATAGGTGATGGAGGGCCAGCATTAATTCTTGGCATTGGTTCCATCTGGTTTGGGCTTTGGTGTTCCTCTCACTCCAGGTTGAACCCCTTTTGGTCAACCGTTCCCCTTACCTTGCTGACCTTCGTCTTCTCACTATGAAGGCCACCAGAGCAGTGAACCCCAGGACCTGCCAGGAGAACCACAGGGCATCCAGAATTTGCCCCAGGTGTTTGAACATCACCATCAGAAGAACCCACAGCTGGCCCAGGACCAGATGTAGAGACATTTGTGTCTGGGCACCAGGGTCTCTGGGGCTCTGAAGGGCTCTGCATCTCTGCCTCTGTTTGCTAGTGGCCTGTGGGCACAACTGACCTCAGGAAGCCCTGTAGATTCTTCTGTTAACAAACACAAACAAGTGTCCAGCAACCAGGGCAGAACATCAGCTGGGTTTGGGTAGGGAAGGCCACGCATGATCTAGAAAACTGTTCCTAGATCACTTTGCTTTGCAACAGAAAGTGACATCACTTACACAGTGCTTTGGGGGAGGTGGGAAGTTGCTCACAGTATGTCTGGGGACATTCCAGATACCATCTGGCCCTACAGCATAGCTAGAGGATCAGAGCTGGGCCATACCACAGCCCCGAGTGTGCACACAGTTCTGTCAGAATAGAATGGTGGCCCTGTACTTTTACCCTGATTTCATGATTCCTTCTAGCACAGGGAAGTCTGGTCCCATGTACGAGAGTCCAAGGACTGGCTTCCTATGAGTTTCTCTCTCTCCTTGTGTTTGGTCAGTGCCTGCCCACAGAGCCGTCGGAATATAGGGTCTGTTAATGGAGGAATCTGGACTTCTAGTGTAGGTGAACTTCTCTCCAAGTTCATAAACTGGGAAGAAATCTACTGAAATGGGCAGGGTCTTACACTTCCAAGGATTTTCTGTAGTGCCAGTGTGTCCTCATTCAATCCAAGGGTCCTTGATACAGCAACTCAACTGTGTGGGTGGGGATGAACATAGTGATCCCTTCCTTCATGTTGTTCTGCCATGCATAGCTCATATCCCTCCCCAGGGTCACCTAGGGACCATCTCCAAAGCCATTCTCAAAGTGCCTATTGGAGGCCTCAGTTCACCACTTCAAACTATGTTAAACTATTACACTTTCTCATATATCTCTATGGCATTTGGGCTCAGAGTCCCTTTGCTGATTTCCTGGTAGTCCTCAGAAGTGGATGTTCCCTAGAATCTTTACTCCAGAAGGGAACAAGAGAAATATCAGCCCCAGGCGAGTATAGGGATCCTGAAGGCACCAGGGCTCAGGCTTCAGGTGGCCAATGGATGGAGAGAACAGAGAATTTTACCAGGGCAGGGGCAACAGAGAAGGTGGCTAAAAGACAGTTAATTCTGTTTGCATTTTTAAGTATATAGCTTCTTTTCTTTTTTTCTTTTTTTTATCAGTTTTAGATTTTAAGAAAATTGGCTGGAAACGATCAAGTATTCACATACTTCAACTCTTCTCACAGTGGCCCTGCAATAGACATCCTGAAATAGTACAGGAATTTTATTACAGTTGATATACTACTACTGAGGCATCGTTATCACAAAAAGATTTGCACTAGGGCCCACACTCCTCATGTGGTGCACAGCCACACCTTGGAGATGCTTGGAGCTGGATTCCAGATCACCACTATAGAGGAAATAGTTCAATAAAGCAAGTCTCATGAATATTTTGCTTTCCTGGTACATGTAAAAGTTATTTCTACATATGCTATAGCTCATAGAGGGTGCAAAAGCACTGTGTGTGTAAAAAAGAAGATACACGCCAAATACACACCATCATTTTAAATACTTTATTCCTAGAAAAATGCTAACAATCATCTGAGTCTTCAGCAATTTACCATCTTTTTGCTAGGGGAGGGACCTACTTCAATGTTAAAGGTGCTGACTGAGCAAGGAGGTGGATGCTGAATATTGGAGTGACTCTGTCAGTTTCTGAAAATAGGACATCTGTGAAGTTTGTTGCATTGATTGACTTTTACTTTCCTGACAGATTTCCTGATAGCTTATGATAGTGTTTAATTTAATAGCATTTTATACTGGGTAGCACTTTCTTTGAAAATCAGAGTTAATCTCCTCAAACCCTGCTCCTCCTTTATCAACTAAGATCCATCAGACTAATCATATTATCTGTGGTGTCCAGATCCATCAGGGTAATCATATCATCTGTGGTGATATCTATCTGTCTAGTAGCCATGACCTTTTGATATGTATTTCCTTAATAATGAAACTCTAAAGTCAAATTATTCCTTTATGCTTGGGCTGCAGCATGGATGTTGTGGTACCAGGAATGAAAAAAAAATTTATGGAATATTCTAAATCCTTTATTGTCTTTTTTTTTTTTTGAGACAGAGCCTCAAGCTGTCACCCTGGGTAGAGTGCCGTGGCATCACAGCTCACAGCAACCTCCAATTCCTAGGCTCAAGCGAGTCTCCTGCCTTTGCCTCCCAAGTAGCTGGGACTACAGGCGCCCACCACAACGCCCGGCCATTTTTTGGTTGCAGCCACCATTGTTGTTTGGCGGGTCCAGGCTGGATTCGAACCTGCGAGCTCAGGTGTACGTGGCTGGCGGCTTAGCCCGCTGAGCCACAGGCGCCGAGCCAAATGTGCCATATATTTCATTCATTCTTTTTCTTTTCTTTTTTTGTTTTGAGACAGAGTGTCACTCCATTGCCCTGGGTAGAGTGCCATGGTATCACAGCTCCCAGAAACCTCATACCCTTGGGCTCAAGTGATCTCTTGCCTCAACCTCCCAGGTAGCCAGGACTACAGGCGCCAGACAGAGTGCCCAGCTATTTTTTGAGATACAGTTTCGCTCTTGCTCAGGCTAGTCTCCCAAACTCCTGAGCTCAAGCAATCTGTCTGCCTTGGCCTCCCAGAGTGCTAGGATTACAGATATGAACCACCGTGCTCAGCCCTGTACATTTATTTCTAACAGCAACAGTACTTGGGAATAGAGAAGGGTTATTAAGAAGGGGGCATACCCTTTATTTTAGATGTACTGTTTAGTATTTTCTAGGTTTAATCTTGAGAACAAGGCCAGATACAGTGGCTTATGCCTGTAATCCTAGCACCCTGGGAGGCCGAGGTGGGTGGATTGCTTGAGCTCAGAAGTTTAAGACCAGCCTAAATAAGAGGAGACCCCCATCTCTAAAGGTAGCCAGGCATTGTGGCAGGCACTATAGTCCCAGTTACTTGAGAGGCTAAGGCAAAAGAATCACTAGAGTGCAAGATTTTGAGGTAGCTATGAGCTGTGACACCATGGCATTCTACTGAGGGTGACAAAATGAGACTCTGTCTCAAAAAAAAAAAAAAAAAAAAACTTGAAAATAGGGCGACGCCTGTGGCTTAAAGGAATAGGGCGCCGGCCCCTTATGCCAGAGGTGGCGGGTTCAAACCCAGCCCCAGCCAGAAACTGCTAAAAAAAAAAAAAAAACTTGAAAAGATATACTTAGTAGCACCTATTTGCAGGTACATATTTTTAAAAATTGGGATGATAAAGGCCAACAGGTACCATGGCAGATGGTGATATGTTTGGGGTACGAGCATGGGAGAGCTTTAAGGGTCTTATGGGGAGCAATTACAGTCTGCTCAAAGTACAGAAGGGAGCATGGAAGGAAACGGGTAATCAGAAAAGTAAGGGCGCAATCTGGGATGTGGTAAAGTGAAAGGCCATCTGAATTTTCAGATGATTCTGTTATTCCTGTCTCAGTGATGGAGGCCAGGGTAGTTACAGGTAGCTCTGTATTAAGCTCAGTCCTTCATATGGCATGTGTAGGTAATTGAATAGTTATTTGGAAAAAATGCTATTTAAATCAGATTCGGAAGTAAGCAAAATTGATCCGAATTTTAACAAAAAAAAAAGAATCCAGTCTCTGTCAGCTATTTACTGTGTGTCACAATTACGCAGTCAAACAAAGGAAGGCAGCTCCCTCTGACCCTAGCCAATAGCACTGGCTGCTGAGAGAGCAGAGGCTTCCGTCGCTTTTCAGGCCTGCCTCTCAGAGCATCCCTGCAACCCAGATTCTGCGACAGTTAAAGTTGGACTCAGGCTCCCACAGACAAAATTGGTAGAAGACTGGGCAAATTTCAAAGTGGCATTGACACCTATTCTCTGAGAAAGGGTTAGGAAAGAATCTAAAGATCCATCAGCTCCAGGGAAATGGCAGAGAGGCTACACAAGAATGGATCCCAGGAACAGAAAAGGAGAATTTTTAAAATATGTTTTGGAGCTAAGCAACCAACTTTAGTTCTAGTGCATATGTTCCCTCCAACTCCCTTGTTAGTGAATGTCTGACTTTTGCCCCCAAAATGTAAAAAGATGTATGTTTAAGAATTCTGTTGTTCAGCAAACTGTTTTTTTGAGACAGAGTCTTATTCTGTTTCTCTGCCCTGGGTAGAGTACTGTGGAATCATAGCTCACAGCAACCTCAAACCTTTGGACTCAAGCAATCCTCTTGCCTCAGCCTCCAAAGTCTCTGGGACCATAAGCCTGTGCCACAACACTGGGCTAGGTCTCCTATTTTTATTAGAGACAGTAGTTTTCGCTCTTGCTCAGGCTGGCCTTGAACTCCTGAGCTCATGCTATCCACCCACCTTGGCCCCCCCCAGAGTGCTAGGAATATAGGCATGAGCCATCACACCCAGCCTCAGCAAGTTGTTCACGTAGACAGGAGTCACTGAGTACCTCTTTTTGAGGGTGATTGCCTCTTCTGCCTCCCCACATTGCAATGTTTTATTTTTAAATAGTTTCATCTTACCATTGGCATTATAGAAATAAGCCAGAGAGGGAGGATTGTACAGTGAGGTTTTAGGATCATGTCATAGTCATAATGAGCATTTGTAATTGTCGTTTTGACATAGGTATAAAGTATGGATTTTACCTATTTATTTGTTGAGATAGTGTTTTACTCTTGTCACCCAGTGTGGAATGCGCTCTGTCGTAGCTCACAGCAGCCTAAAACTCTTTGGCTCAAGGAATACTCCTCCTCGGCCTGCAGAGTATCTGGGACTACAGGCACCTGCCACCATGCCTGGCTAATTATTTATTTATTTAAACAATGCAGTCTTGCTGTGTTGCCCAGGCCAGTATTAAGATCCTGACCTCAAGCCTTCCTTGCTTCTGCCTTCCAAAACACTGGTATTTCATACAGGAATCACTAAAGCAGTAAATTTTTTTTTTTTTTTTTGTAGAGACAGTCTCACTTTATCGCCCTTGGTGGAGTGCCATGGGGTCACACAGCTCATAGCAACCTCCAACTCCTGGGCTTAGGCGATTCTCTTGCCTCAAGCCTCCGGAATAGCTGGGACTACAGGCGCCCGCCACAATGTCCAGCTATTTTTCTGTTTTTGCAGATAGGCCGAGGCCAAGTTTGAACCTGCCACCTTGGGTATATGGGGCTGGCGTCCTACTCGATGAGCCACATTTATTTAGAGTAGTAAATTTTGATGAAGCAAAAATCTTCTCCAGGAAATGTTTCTTTTTTTCTCACCAAAGAGAAGATTGAGGTTTCTGAGGCTAGAATTTCTTGGCTTTGTTATCGGTTACTGTATCGATTATGCTAAATGATTTAACATTGCCAGGTTGCCAAGAGACCTGGCCTAAAATATGACATTTTTATTTAGTTGCAGAATGAAGAAGAGTCTGGAGAACCTGAACAGGCTGTAGGTGATGCTCCTCCACCTTATAGCAGCATCTCTGTGGAGGGTACAGGTAGGTAACAAGGTGAGGTGATTACTGACCTCCTTGAAAACACTCTGTTTTTTGTTTTTTTTTTTGAGACAGAGTTTCAAGCTTTTGCCCTGGGTAGAGTGCTGTGGCATCACAGTTCACAGCAAGCTCTAACTCTTGGGCTTAAGAACGATTCTCTTGCCTCAGCCTCCCAAGTAGCTGGGACTACACTGTTTTTTTGTTGTAATTGTCATTGTTGGTTTAGCTGGCCTGGCCTGGATTTGAACCTGCCAGCCTCGGTGTATGTGGCTGGCACCCTACCGACTGAGCTACTGGTGCTGCCTGCTCTATGCTTTTATATGACAGTCAAAAAAGTGGTTCTAAAGCAGTTGGAAGGAAGGGTACAAAGTCAGTGTGAATTTTAAATAATTGAGAAATGGATAAATTTAAAAATCGCCCCAGTCTCTTAAATTCATCTATAACTATCTTTTGGTTTAATCATTGTATATGTACTCTTTGAATGGCTGGATTTTATTTGCCAGAGTTAGTGGAAATTTTTTTATTTTTTGAATTCGGCTAATTATCTGATAATTGTGGCTCTTTTTATTCTGCAGCATATTTTGACTACAAGGATGAGTCTGGGTTTCCAAAGCCTCCGTCTTACAATGTGGCTACAACACTGCCCAGTTATGATGAAGCTGAGAGAACCAAGGCTGAAGCTACTATTCCTTTGGTTCCTGGAAGAGTAAGTACAATTTGCTGTGTTACTTGATGGCCATTATATGGCAATTAAGTTATTTTCATTGTCTAATTTTGATTAATTACTTATGATTGTTTTAAGTAGTAAAAGTGTAGCTAATTATTTTTTAAAGTATGTTTTTTAGGGGGATAATAAATTCACCTCTTCCTGGAAGTGATGAGGCAAAGAGAAAGAAATGAACCGAAAATCACTAGTCAAGCCAGCTAATTTTTTTTTCTCTCTCCTTCAAGTCTTCTGGGATAGCTGAAACATTTTGGAACAGAACATTTTGGAAATACACTGACTTTGCCTTGGTTCTACGCACTTAGTATTTTGGTCTTAGAAAGATAGCTGCTAGGGAGATTTATAGAGAGAATAAGTACCTACAACTTCATAGACTTAAGCTCATAAAGGGGACCTTACTATACATGAATTCTGTGCCTCTAGTAGTCTAAATTATGCCATGGGTACGTCTAGCCTGATGTTGATATGTGGGGTTGGGATGTGATACGTATAAGCCAGTGGAGATTAATTTTTTTTTATTATTATTATTTTATTTTTTTTTTTTTGGTATAAACAGAGTCTTACTTTATTGCCCTCGTTAGAGTGCTGTGGCGTCACACAGCTCACAGCAACCTCCAACTCCTGGGTTTAGGCGATTCTCTTGCCTCAGCCTCCCAAGTAGGTGGGAATACAGGCGCCCGCCATAACGCCCGGCTATTTTTCTGTTTTTGCAGTTCAGCCGAGGCCAGGTTTGAACCCACCACCTTCGGCATATGGGGCTAGCACCCTACTCAATGAGCCACAGGCGCCGCCTGATTAATTTTTATTTTTTAATATTTTATTTATTTATTTTTATTGAGACGGAGTCTCACTTTGTCACCCTCAGTAGAGTGCTATGGTGTCATAGCTCACACAACCTCACACTCTTGGGCTCAAGAGATTCTCCTGCCTCAGTCTCCCTAGTAGCTGGGACTATAGGCACCTGCCACAATGCCTGGCTATTTTTTTGTTTTTTTGTTTTGTTTTGTGGTTTTTGGCCGGGGCTGGGTTTGAACGCGCCACCTCCAGCATATGGGGCCGGTACCTTACTCCTTTGAGCCACAGGTGCCGCCCTTTTTGTTTGTTTTTATTGTTGTTTAGCAGGCTCCGACCGGGTTCAAACCCACCAGCCCTGGAGCATGTGGCTGATGCCCTAAACATTGAGCTATGGACGCCTAGCCATTTTTTTAGTTTCTATAGTTATCTGCCAAAGCTAGTGGAGATTATTGGGCAGTCTTGGTTCTTTATTTATTTGGAGATATAGTCTCACTATGGCACTCTGGGTAGGGTGCTATGGCACTATAGCAACCTCAAACTCTAGGGCTCAAGCAATACTCTTTCCTCAGCCTTCCAAATAGCTGGGGCTACAGGTACCCACCATAACACCCAGCTAGTTTTTCCTTTTCGTAGTAGAGGTGGGGTCTTGCTCTTCTTGCTCAGCCTGGTTTTGAACTCCTGAGCTCAGGTGCTTTAGCCTCCTAGAGTGCCAAGATTACAGGTATGAACCACCACACCCGCCCACATTCTTGGTTCTTGATGTCAGATCTATAAATACTAAGCGTGATTTTGTAAATATTCATCTAAGCTAGAGTTGATGCAGATAGGGCCAGGTATTAGGTGAATGGGAACAGGATAAGACTCCAGAAATGTGGGGGCCGTTAGGGCCCCAGGCTCTAGTACTGGTAAGAAACGGGACTGGAACTAATGATAAGAACAAGAGAGGGTGGTGCCTGTGGCTCAGTGAGTAGGGAGCCAGCCCCATATACCGAAGGTGGCGGGTTCTGGCCTCGGCCACAGTGCAAAACAGAAAAATAGCCGGGTGTTGTGGTGGGTGCCTGTATTCCCAGCTACTCAGGAGGCTGAGGCAAAGAGTCGCCTAAGCCCAGGAGTTGGAGGTTGCTGTGAGCTGTGTGAGGCCACGGCAGTCTACCGAGGGCGATAAAGTGAGACTCTGTCTCTACAAAAAAAAAAATAAATAAAAGAAGAGAGTAGCAGGTGTGGTGGCTCACTCCTGTAATCCTAGCACTCTGGGAGGTGAAGGTGGATGGATTGCCTGAGCTAACAGGTTTAAGACCAGTCTGAGCAAGAGCAAGACCCCATCTCTAAAAATAGCTAGGCGTAGTGGTGGGCACCTGTAGTCCGAGCTACTCGGAAGGCTGAGACAAGAGCATTACTTGAGCCAAAGAGTTTGAGGTTGCTGTGAGCTGTAACATCACAGCACTCTACTGAGGGTGAGAAAGTGAGACTGTCTCAGAAAAGGAAAAGAAAAAGAAAAAGAAGAGAGGCCCAGGCTTGGCGCCCATAGCTCAGTGGTTTGGGTGCTGGCCATATACGCTAGGACTAGCACGTTAGCTCCTGGCCTGGCCTGCTAAACAATAATGACAACTATAGGGCGGTGCCTATGGCTCATCGAGTAGGGCGCCAGCCCCCTATACTGAAGGTGGTGGGTTCAAGCCCGGCCTTGGCCAAACTGCAAAACAGAAAAATAGCCGGGCTGTAGTCCCAGCTACTCGAGGCTGAGGCAAGAGAATCGCCTAAGCCCAGGAGTTGGAGTTTGCTATGGGCTGTGAGACGCCACAGCACTCTACTGAGGGCAAAGTGAGACTGTCTCTACAAAAAAATAATAATAATAATAATGACAACACAACAATAACAACAAATAGCCAGGCATTGTGGAGGGCACCTGTAGTCCCAGCTACTTGGGAGGCTGAGGCAAGAGAATCACTTAAGCCCAAGAGTTTGAGGTTTCTGTGAGCTGTGACGCCACGGTCTTCTACCGAAGGTGACATAGTGAAACTCCATCTCAAGAAAAGAAAGAAAAGAAAAACCCAGTCTGGGAAGTGCACTCTCATAGGCCCCAGAGTGAGCCTGGCTCTGTACTACATCTGCTATGAGTAGTGGAGCTCTTAAAACACTGACTGCAGAAAGTTTATGAGGCTGGTCTAGGCTGATCTAGCTCTTACTAGTGCTAGGGAGAAACTAAGAACCTTCATGGAGCTTATTATCTGAGGGTAAAACAGTCATAAAAAAACTGCCATATATTAGAAGCAAATAATTTGCTTGGTCCTGTGTTTGATGCTTTTATATGTTTTGGGTATTGTTTCCAGTCCTCACAATGTCTTCACAAGGTAGAGCTTGTACCATGTGTTATGTCCATTTTACAGATGCAAATATTGAGGCCCCAAGAGATTAAGTAATTTTAATTTGCCCAGTTATATATAGCTGATGAATAGCAGAAGTAGGATCAAACCCAGATATACCTTTAGGTCTCACTGTATTCTGCAGACTTGTTGGAATACATCGTAAATATCATAAATGGACCAGTATAGAAATTAGCTCTGGGGGCGGTGCCTGTGACTCAGTGAGTAGGGCGCCCATATGCCAAGGGTGGCAGGTTCAAACCCGACCCCGGCCACACTGCAACAAAAAATAGCCACACATTGTGGCGGACGCCTGTAGTCTCAGCTACTTGGGAGGCTGAGGCAAGAGAATCACCTAAGCCCAGGAGTTGGAGGTTGCTGTGAGCCGTGTGATGCCATGGCACTACCGAGGGCAATAAAGTGAGACTCTGTCTCTACAAAAGAAAGAAAGAAAGAAAGAAATTAGCTGTGATTAATTGCAGAAATCCTCAGAATACTTTCATTTGTTAAGTGTATACAACATTTGTGAACCTTCTAAAGGGTTCTAATATTCAGCAGACATATATAGAGCACTTTTTTTTTTTTGCAATTTTTGGCCGGGTCTGGGTTTGAACCCGCCACCTCCAGCACATGGGGACAGGTGCCGCCCTATAGAGCACTTTTTAATATGACCATAAAGTTCTTGGGCAATTTTGAATTTTAAGTTGCACACAAACTTTATGGACACCCTGTATTTTGCAGTGGATAGGCAACAAGTTTTGTGTGAGGCCCCCTTCTCTAGTTCTCAATTCTCAGGGGAACCACTGTTAACTGTTTGGTATGAATGTTGTAGCCCCTTTCTGTTTGTTCCTAATTTTTTTTCCCCAATTGGGGAGGCTTCATTGAAGTCTATTAATTTTACCGTTTTTAGTGTATATTCATTTATATTTTAGTATCTCAACACTACCTCTATCAGTTGAAAAGAAAGACAATAGGCTCGGCGCCTATGGCTCAGCGGGCTAAGGCGTCAGTCACGTACACCTGAGCTGGCGGGCTCAAATCCAGCCTGGGGCTACCAAACAACAATGACGGATGCAACCAAAAAAAAAAGGCCGGGCGTTGTGGTGGGCGCCTATAGTCCCAGCTACTTGGGAGGCAGAGGCAGGAGACTTGCTTGAGCCCAGGAATTGGAGGTTGCTCTGAGCTGTGATGCAACAGCACTCTATCCAGGATGACAGCTTGAGGCTCTGTCTCCAAAAAAAAAAAGTAAGACTCTGTCTCTACAAAAAAAAAAAGAAAGAAAGAAAAGAAAGACAATATATGATGGTGTTGGTCAGGATTTCATTTTCCTTCTAGACCTGTAATATCATGTTTTCCAGTTATAATTAAAGAGATCTTTCTGTCAATAGGTTAGACATGAGATAGTTTCAGACCTATATACAAATAAAAGAAGTGCTTACAGAGTTGAGCAGCAGTCAGCTTTGTAGACTCTTCATGTATGATCATGCTGTCATTTTTTCCACTGTGTCACTTTCATAAAGCACTTTAGCTGGTCAATTTTATCTCCTAGTTAGACCCAGAGCACTAGTATTCTAAGCCATAAAACAGGCCCTGGATTACTGATAATTGCAGGTGTCCTCAAACTTTTTAAACAGGAGGCCAATTCACTATCCCTCAGACTGTTGGAGGGCCGTACTATATTTAAAAAAAAAAACTATGAACAAATTCCTATGGACACTGCACGTATCTTATTTTGAAGTAAAAAACAAAACGGGAACAGTACAATTCACACTGAAGCATGTGGCCTGCGGGCCATAGTTTGAGAACCCCTGATCTAGAATTTAAGACAAATGGTGTTAAGTAAATTTTATCTTTTTTCTTTTCTTGATAGATAGATAGATATTTTTTTTTTGTAGAGACAGAGTCTCACTTTATCGCCCTGGGTAGAGTGCCGTGGCGTCACACTGCTCACAGCAACCTCCAGCTCTTGGGCTTAAGCGATTCTCTTGCCTCAGCTTCCCGAGTAGCTGGGACTACAGGCACCCGCCACAGCACCCGGCTATTTTTTTGTTTTGCAGTTCGGCCGAGGCCGGACTTGAACCCGCCACCTTCGGTATATGGGGTCGACGCCCTACTCACTGAGCCACAGGAGCCGCCCCTATTTTTCTGTTTTGCAGTTAGGCCAAGGCCAGGTTTGAACCTGCCACCTTCAGTATTTAGGGCCGGTGCCCTACTCGATGAGCCACAGGTGCTGCCCCTTTTTTAAAATTTTTTTAATTATTGGTTTGTTTTTTTTTTGCAGTTTTTGGCCAAGGATGGGGTTGAACCTGCCACCTCCGGCATATGGGAATGGTGCCCTACTCCTTTGAGCCATAGGCACTGCCTTTCTTGAGATATATTTTTAAAAAGGAATGGTAAATAGTCTTTGTGAACTTTTTAAATTTTTGAAGTATATCGTTAAGGACTTTGGGTTATAAAATGAAAAATTCATTAGGAAAACCATGAAGGACGAAAGGAAGGAAAATTTGTTAGCACCTGTAGCTCAGTGAGTAGGGTGCTGGCCATATACAGCGAGCCTGGCGGTTTGAGTCTGGCCCAGACCTACTAAACAATGACAACTGCAACCAAAACTAGCTGGGCATTGCAGCGGGTGCCTGTAGTCCCAGTTGCTTGGGAGGCTGAGGCAAGAGAATAACTTAAGTCCAAGAGTTTGAGGTTGCTGTGAGCTGTGAGGCTGTGACACTCTACCAAGGGCAACATAGTGACACTCTTATATTTTTTTCCGATGTTCTGAGATTAGTATTCAGAACATTAATATGTAGTTATATATTATATATAATATATATATTTTTACTTAGAATAATGCAAAATGAAATTTTTAACACTTACGGAGCCTTTAATGCTTAGTTTTGAATTGAGGCAAAGCAATAAAGTTTTTGCTTAGTACTCATATGTTTGCTCCTTTATTTTTCTTGATGTCTTCTCTTTGTGTAGAAATCATTTTTTCTTTTTATCTAGGATGAGGATTTTGTGGGTCGGGATGATTTTGATGATGCTGACCAGCTGAGGATAGGAAACGATGGGATTTTCATGTTAACTTTTTTCAGTAAGTATATATGCGTAGCAGAGCCACGTCCCACAGACCAGAGTTCTTTGGATTATGGATGAATATGACCGAATTGAAATAACTGGTTGAGCTACTATACCTTTACTGGGATGTTCTGAGATTAATATTCAGAACATTAATCTCTATATATTTCCATATATGATATAATTAAAATGTAATTAAAACCTTCATGGGGGCTCGGCGCCTGTGGCTCAGCGGGCTAAGGCGCCAGCCACGTACACCTGAGCTGGCGGGTTCGAATCCAGCCCCAGGGCCCGCCAAACAACAATGACGGCTGCAACCAAAAAATGGCTGGGCATTGTGGCAGGCGCCTGTAGTCCCAGCTACTTGGGAGGCAGAGGCAAGAGACTCGCTTGAGCCCAGGAATTGGAGGTTGCTGTGAGCTGTGATGCCACGGCACTCTACCTAGGGTGACAGCTTGAGGCTCTGTCTCAAAAAAAAAAAAAAAAAAAAACCTTCATGGGGATGCTGCAGTTTTACATGAGCAAAGCCTCATCTTCCAGTTTATGGGGTCCTTTTGCAATCTTCCTGCTCATACCTAACCTTTAAAATAGTGATTGACTCTGTCTGAGTTTTATTCTGTAAACCTCTATTTTCAGAGAGAACAAAATCAACCTGAATTTCCCTCCTCCCACTGATATTATTTTGCTTATATTTTTTCATGTGCCTCACTTAGAAATGAGCCACTGTATCTTTCGTTTGCTGTGTTAAATGAAGAAAGTTGATGTTAGATAAACTGTCAAAATTCATAGAACAGGAGGGTGAGTGACAGATTATTAGAGGGTACTAATTTAATGTTAAAGACATTTGTTTTATTTACTGAAATATATAACACCCAGTATAGAGCATAGTTTGGTGAATCTTAAGACATTTTTGGAAGTGAATAGCAGTAGATACAGTAGTGCAAAACCTGATCTGATATTCAGAGAGGATGTTTTCTTGTTTGCTTTTTGGGGAAAAGATGGAAGGATGGATGTTTTTAGACAGGCGAGGTGAAGTTTGTAGAGGTCGACTGCCTTTTATCCTTGGGAAATCATTCAAGCAAAGGCACGTGTAAGGGGCTTGTACTCTTGTTCCTTGCATAACAGGACATGTCTGACATCTTTTTACTTCCTCTGCTTTTACAGTGGCATTCCTCTTTAACTGGATTGGGTTTTTCCTGTCTTTTTGCCTGACCACCTCAGCTGCAGGAAGATACGGGGCTATTTCAGGATTTGGTCTCTCTCTAATTAAGTGGATCCTGATTGTCAGGGTGAGTTGAACAACAGAAAAGATAGACTCTGCAGAGAGACAATAATTAGAATAATTTTAAATGTTTGATTTTTTCATTTGCATTTTTTGAGTTATTTAATTTGAGTTATTTAAATATTTTAAATGATTTTTGGTTTGTCTTTGATCAGGTTTCATGATGAAGTTGAGTCAAAACCAGTTGCAAGTGGGTTACGTGTACAAGTTTTGTAGTCAAATGTATTAAATATTTGGTCTATAACCATATTTTTCACCAGCTGCTTTCTTTGTTTTTAATGTTTATAATATGAAAATATGTGTGCATGTTATAAAATTAGTTGTTTTAATAATAAAAGCAAGGGGATGGCGCCTCTGGCTCAGTGGGTAGGCTGCCGACCCCATATACTGAAGGTGGCAGGTTCGAACCCAGCCCCAGCCAAACTGCAACAAAAAAATAGCTGGTCGTCTTGGTGGGCGCCCACAGTCTGAGCTAATCGGGAGGCTGAGGCAAGAGACTCGCCAAGCCCAGGAGTTGGAGCTTGCTGTGAGCTGTGATGCCACAGTACTCTACTGAGGGCCATAAAGTGAGACTCTTGTCTCTAAAAAAATAAATAAATAAAATAATAATAATAAAAGGAAGGTGCTCAGCACCTATAGCCAAGTGGTTAGGGCACCGGCCCATACACTGGAGCTGGTGGGTTCGAACTCTTGGCCCAGGCCTGCTAAACAACAGTGACAACTATAACAAAAAAATAGCCAGGCATCGTGGTGGGCGCCTGTTGTCCCAGCTAGAGGCAAGGCAAGAGAATCGCTTAAGCCCAAGAGTTTGAGGTTGCTGTGAGCTGTGACACCATGGCACTCTACCAAGGGCAACATAGAGAGACTCTGTCTCTAAATAAATAAATAAAAATAATAAAAGGAAGGGAACTCTTTGGTATCTCATCAAAAACAGGCATTCCTTTTATTAATTCTATTGAAATTTTAATATAGGCTTGGCGCCTATGGCTCGACCGGCTGAGGCGCCAGCCACGTACACCTGAGCTAGTGGGTTCGAATCCGCCAAACAACAATGACGGCTGCAACCAAAAAATGGCCAGGTGTTGTGGCGGGCACCTGTGGTCCCAGCTACTTGGGAGGCGGAGGCAGGAGACTCACTTGAAGCCCAGGAATTGGAGGTTGCTGTGAGCTGGGACTCTATCCAGGGTGACAGCTTGAGGCTCTGTCTCAAAAAAAATAAATT